>JBBPOT010000149.1:0-17448 GCA_038091595.1 Leccinum subatratum | reverse complement strand
GTCCCACAAAATGAAAAAAGTCTAAAAACCATTTTTGGAATGATTGGATCCATTATGTCAGCCTCACCAAATATGTGGGAGTCCCTCAAAAGTGGGAGTCCCACAAAATTAATATTTTCTGAAAACCTGTTTTAGAAATGTGGACTGCAATGGATGGCATTTTGACATCCACTGGAACACTTCTTCATGATTTGAGAGAGACTCCCTTACAGAAAGTGGGACTGCCTTGCTCTTTATATAGGACTCTCCCCCATGATGTCACTGGGACTCCCTCCTAATGTGAATGGGACTCCCTCACTCATAGGTGGGACTCTCCCATTATGTGACTGGGACTTCCTCATGATGTAGATGGGACACCCTCACCCATTGGTGGGACTCCCTCGTGATTTGAATGGGACTCCCTCGGCCATTGGTGGGACTCCCTCGTGATTTGAATGGGACTCCCTCAACCATTGGTGGGACTCCCTCGTGATTTGAATGGGACTCCCTCAACCATTGGTGGGACTCCCTCGTGATTTGAATGGGACTCCCTCAACCATTGGTGGGACTCCCTCCCCAACTGATGGGACTCCCTCGTGATTTGAATGGGACTCCCTCAACCATTGGTGGGACTCCCTCCCCAATTGATGCAACCATTGGTGGGACTCCCTCCCCAATTGATGGGACTCCCTCATGATTTTAATGGGACTCCCTCAACCATTGGTGGGACACCCTCATCCGTTTGTGGGACTCCCTCCACATTTGAATGGGACTCCCTCATTGTGTGAATGGGACTCCCTCACACCATGGTTTGGACTTCCTCATGATATCAGTGTGACTCAATAGGAGTACTTTATGATACACCTTGGTACTGATACTTGTACAACATTGGGTAGCTCTTACTCTATCCTTGGTCTCTTTTTACCAATGGATGTATCCACCTTCATCCTAGTTGCTTCAACTTCATGTTCCACATTCTCTCCAGCATGCAACATTGCAAAGTCCTCCATCAGATCAATGATTTCCGCATCTTCACCATGCAGATCTGATTCTACTGAGCTTGTGTCTTCATCACCTTCCAAAGAATGAAATGATCGAGATCGAATAGCTGTAATGTCTAGAATTGAAGGTCCCCAGGATAATCCACTGCATACAGAAGGAATGTCTTGCACATATTTTTGCCAATTGGAACACAGTTCAAGAAGGTACTTTTGGCGCAATTGCAACTGATATTTGATTGCAATATCCTCTGGTAAAAGGAAAACCAATCAACAACATCTCATCAACTGTCATAAAAGGAAGCTGACCTGTATTTTCCCAAGTTTCTGACACTGCATTCCATTCCTGTCTCATCCAATATTGCATTGCATCTCTTTCCCTTCTCAGTCTTGATTCCTCTTCAAGAGAACGCTCCAGCTCAAGCCAGACTTGTATTCCTTGACGTATTTTCATATTTCCAAGCCAATCAGGAACCACTTCTCCATTTTCCCCATCTTCTAAACCAACATCTTGCCAAATTTCATCATCAACATCTAAACTCCAAATCTTTTCCTTTGGAATCTTTACTGGTGGAATAGAATTCCTGGGTGCAGTACCACGTGTGATCTGATGTGTAATTTTGTCACATAGAGAGTTGTACTTGGCTACCAATGAAAGCACACCAGGCTCACGACGACTGATAGCAGATTGAGCATGGTTGTGCAGTTTTTTGTCTATTAAATTTCATCAGCATGCAAACATAGAATAAAACTATTAACATACCAGTGATAGTCTGACGATAATCATGTGTCAATGATTCAAATTCAAATTTTCTTTGACGGAGGCGTTCTCGAATGCGATGTTTCAGTGCCCTAGCATTCATACGATCTCGCAAGTAGGCACTTTTCTTGAGTCGTTTCAGCTCCCTAGACTCCTCTACACCTAGTGCAAGCAAACTACCATCCAATGCAGCTTTCATGTTAGACAAACGATCCTTAGTGCTTTGAAGGTCAGCACTAATAACCAGAATGTCACTTTCAGGAAGTATGAGTTGATTCTCCAGAACAATGATTTGCTTTTGAATGTCTGAGACATTGTCCATTAAGAGGAGTGCTCTCTCAACAGCCTGAATGCCCCTATTTTTGGATTGCTCTTCAAAAACATAGATTAGCATTCTGTTGTAAACAAATGATAAAGGCATACTTGGTAAAGGTTTTCTTTGTGCAACCAGTTGTGCAGACCATGCATCCTTCAATCCTTGTATATTGTGCTCCCCAAGTATAGCTTCAGCATCTTTCTTTTTCTTTTGACACCTTATCCATTTACGCTTCAGCCACTCTCCTAACTTGAACAAGGATTTTCCATGCAAAAATTCAGCTTGAGAATCAAGAACAGATAGTCGTTGATGATACTAAACATACTTCATCAGCAATCACAAATGTTTAAGATAAAGCATGGAAACATACTCCAGAAACACGAAGAGAGGGTATTAGTCTCTTTAACTCACTCCATAACCGCTCACAACCTTCACCATCTGAGAAACCAAAACCTTCACATTTTCTTGGATGATAGATGAGTTGGCAGGCCCAGTTGTGTGCAAATGCATGGAAAACTGAGATCCCAAAATGGATTCTGGAAAGATCATCCCCCAAAAAGTCCCATTTAACACAACTGTAATGAAATTGACAACCAATGTCATATAGGCAGCCAATTGTCATGGTCTTGGGCAAATGTGCCAGCAATTCCAACAGCAAAGCTAGAGCATAATGTTGCCTTTCACCAGGAGAAGTGATGTTGACCATCCACAAGACGATATCATGACGACATAAGAGGGCCATCAAACCAGTATCTGAAAAGAACTGTGTGCTTGCTTTGATGCGTTGCTCATCAGCAGCTTTGAAAGAGTCATGGCACTCTTGTAAAGTCCCAGACGAAACCTTCATTCCAGGTAAAACTTCATCAGGAGGAGCATGTTGATGGATCCCTCGCTGCCTTTGGACTAGATCTTCAGCATGTTTGACCTTCTCCGCTGAAAGAAAGACAGAGCTAGGGTGAAAAAACTCTGGGTCCCTTGCAGAATGCCTCCTCTTCTGAGTGAAGCATGCATCTAAGCATACAATGAAATCCACTCTAAACATATCACACACCCAATAATTAAAATGGTGCAAATTGATGCTTGAGACACTCACATGGCAGATTCATCATGAGAAACTTCACCACCAAAACAAAGTGGACAACGTGACCACAAATATTGTGATGGAGCATCATCAGCCAGATGTTCCCCTCTTGTGAGGGCAACTGCCTCTTCCACATGGGTGGTTGCCAACTGATGAAGGTATGAGTACCAGTGCAGGGCATTTCCATAACGTCGTCGCAATTCCTTCTAACAGAACAAAATCAGTACACATATGTGGAATTAAAATGAGTTATTTACAATGGGCAAAGGGGCAAAAACCCTGGTGCTAAGAAAATCTTCCACTGCTGAGCACCAGCCAGTGACATTTGGGGGAAGCCGAAGGAAGCATTGGCGATTGAACTCAAGTAAGGAAATGGAGATGGCAAGAGAAGGAAAGACAGGAGAACAAGGGAAAAGTCCCAGAGCCAGCAATTGAGCAGGGGCAGAGTAACATTCACAAATGTTGAGTGTTAGGCTATCAGTCTCTGTCCAAAGAAATCATAAAAAAATCAGATAAAAGAGAATCAAAGGAACATACTGTCAAAATAAACCACAGAAACAACTTGCTGACGATGACTAGTACAAGAGGTGCAAGGCTGGGTATCAGGAGACTTCTGAGATGCAAGATGCTTGAGATAAGGCTGAATCAAAGAAGGCATGATCTCAAGCCAGCGAGCACATTGCTTGGCCTTTTTCGATCTAGAAGATTGAGGAACAGAAGGGTCCGGGACACTGAAGTCTTCATAGTGAACGAAGGAAGAATCTTGTGAAAATGGCAAGGGTGAGGATGGCCTTGGAGTTTGCACAGAAGTTCCAACAGTAGAATCAACTTGACCATAGGCTTTTCCAGCTACATGGACAACAGGCCGAACAAAAGATTTACACTTCTTCAATCGTCCATACTTCCGAAGCATGTGATCAGTAATATGGAAGGTCCCCGCTTCAGAAGCTATGGCTGCCTCAGCTCGACTCGGCTTCACAGGGGATGAAGACTTTGATCGGCGGGTAAGTTTTGTCCTAGAGAAAGACATGTCGATCGGATAAAGCGGGGGATTAAACGATGGACACTGTCGACTCACTCCCGCTGTACTTATCTGACTTGCCTCAGGGACTGATCACCAAATCCAGACGACACAGCCCGCCTCATGAATCACACGAGGATCAGGAACAGGAACACACGGAAGTGATACATCAAACGTAAACTAGAAAAGGAAACAATGTCCGAAGATAAATCTAAGCTACGCAAGGAATACGTGGCAAAGAAGGTCGACGGTCGAAAAATTCATACAACGTCTGCAGGTAAAATACGAGAGCTTGATGTTCATAACCCTCGTACCACAAGTCCTTTTCTTGTGGGACATCATGGGTCAGAACAACAGGAGCCGAAGGCCAGGACGACATCAACGATACCAAATGAACAAGCCTTGCACGTCGAACAGCGAGATCACTTGAAGCTAATCCGATCGCATCATCAGGGACTGCACCATCCATGACAGCATCCAGAGATGAGCTATCAAAAACCATCGAGATCTTGAGGTCCCTGTCTGCAGCAACTGCCAGATCGCCACGAACGGACTCCATCAACTTGCGATCTACGAGGAGAAGTTCATATCGGAAGGACAACTCCGACAACTCCCATAAGATCACTTGGATTTCGTTGTCTTGAATATCGCGGAATTCCTCGGTGCGCCATGACAGGGAATGAAAATGCAGTGCTTCTGGAACCTGGCGTTGAAGGACTTGGAATTTGTTCTTCGACTCTCCGAGGAAATCGAGCGCAGCTTGTCGAAGAGCCCTCGCCTTCTCCGAGTTCTTCGAGAGGACAGCGTGTTGATCGAAAGGAGGTGGAAGCAACCAACCAATTTTGCGATAGCTGGCGTATGCTGGATCGCTGTGATCAGACGCCTCGATGTACTGCGGAAGTCCATTCAAGATTTCGCGCCAGTGTTTCAAAGAGGGGTATTGGATGACACCAGAGTCGATTGCGGGAACCCAGAGTGGCCGAATTATGAGCCAATTCGCCAAATAGCGGGACAGGCGATCCCGATTTTCCACGCGAACGACTTGTAGGGGATCGGGGAAGGGAAATCCAGGGATCACACGCCCACTGGCCTTGGCACTGGCGTTCACTTCACGGTCGACAACTGCGAGGGCTTTCGACCAATGAGGAGGAAGGGAAGGGAGGTAAGGCGATATGGGATCCTCCCATGAATCCTGCCGTGGGGTTGTGAGAGCGACCGAAGATGTTGACGCAGAGGAACGGGCATAAGCTGGACCGAGGTAAATTTCACTGCATAAAAGGAGATCGGAATTACCCACGTTTTGCAATCCGCTCACGCGACCTGCCCTCGCGTGAAGACAACGATTGTGACATGGCTTTGCCAACTTGATCCACGACAAGGGAGGAGATTTTGTCCGCAATTGCTGGGAGCAGAAGACGGACATCCGGTGGAGCACGAGAAGAGAAAACGATAGGGGAAGGAGGTCGCTGAGACGAACCACCAGACACGTTCGATGGACCAGGCGTTTGCACAAGCGTTTGAGCGTGGGCAGCTTCGGCTTTGGAGCGCTGCTGCCACTCATCCCAGGTTTCATGAGGCAGGATTCCAGGACCATCGGTAAGGGCGATCCATCCAATGGGTCGACAAAGATAAGCACGCGCCTCTCCTCCAAATCCAGTATGGACGGGCGATGCTGGGTCATCGGGATACAACTGTGTCTGGATGTCTGGGTTCCATTTCATCAGCGTCCGCTTTCCAACCTTCATGCCGCGAGGCAAGTCCGCGATCTTGCGAATATGCCAGACAGGAATCCCGGATTCCCATAGCTTCATGACCAAGGACTCTTGGTCGGTGAACGCGCCCATCCAGCTCTCGTTGACGTCCCAGCCAGTCATGATACCCTGGAGATTCTGTCGTCTCACCCCCCGGATTTCGAGTTCATAAACAAGGAACGCATAAAGATCCAACCAACAACGCTGGAAATCGGCGACCAAGATCCGAATGTCGCGCAACTTCCGAGGCATTCGAAGCTTCAGAAGGTTTCGCCGCATACCCATAACGAGGGTGTGCACGATTCCACTTGGCTTGCCACGATCGGTGCAAAACTTCTCTCCTCTACTGGCCATATCCAACGCGAGAGCTTCTAAGCAGTTGTAGAACCAGCCAACCAGGCGTCGTAGCCCGTTGGACTCTTCTGTCTCACTGAGTTGGGGTGTTCGCCACACATAGTGGCTCATGGGATAGTCGTCCTCGTGCAAGCTATCTAACTTCCGATGAGTGCCAATTCCAAAGCTGTCGCGAGTGAATGTACGATACCTTTGCGTGGAACGAGTGGCGCCCAAATGAAAGTTGATGAGAGCTCTTGTGGTGTCTGGAAGGGGTCCAGATACCCCCAACGACCATCCAGACGAGTAACCAATTTGGCGGATCCAAATATGTAGGAGGGGATGGATAACATGTTCGGGGAGGAGATAGCATATTCCCCGGAAAACGTTATAGCCTTGGCATCGAACGCAGTCCAGGATTCTGTAGCACATTAAGTGACGAGCAAAGCAGACACGTTACGGAGAACGTTACCTGTCGGTTTCTTTGGAAAGCGTTCACGAACTTGGGCGAGGGTCGGTTCCACAGGCGGGGTGAAGTCCACAAGCGCAGACGGTGGTGGTGGCATTGGGAAACGCCTGACGGGGGAAGAAAACCGTTAGAACAAGTGACGGATGTAAACCACGCGCCATAAATGGAGGAACGAGGCTACGCAGCCCAGTTGCCCAGCTAAATCATTGGGGCGCAACGCTGCGCTCCAGAGACACAGTTTGCGCGACACGCGTCGACGAAAGTCTGGGCTACCACGACACGCGTCGCGGTATGGATAGACGAAGGAAAATATACGAACGTGAAGATAGATTTGCTACATCAAGACGGACATCAGTCAGTAAAGCTTGGTGTGCGGTGTGAAAAGCTGATGAACCTGGAGAAAGGATAGCCTACACTGACTCGTGAGGCTCAGAGCGGCGGATTGAAAGTAAAACTGATGGGGATGGAAGAGGCATCAGTAAGCGCACAAACAATGAAGAATATGGAGACGAACCAAAGGCAGGATCCAGCAGCGGACCGAAGCAGCAGGCTTGTGAACGGATGAAAAGAAAGGAATTAGTAAAAAGACAGAAACTAAAACGACTCACCACAACGACGACGGGCAGTTGAAACAGCAGGAGGACCACGCGGTCCTCCGATCCACCTACTCTGACAAGAAAGCGCTTTCCTGTCCGAGTACACTCGATCGACACGCGTCGATGTGAGCGATTTCAGTCTCCCAACGCGCGTTGGGAGGGTGGAACCGAAAGGTCGAGAAGGGAGGAACGAAGAGGAGAAGGGAGGAACGAGGAGAAGCAGGGGATGAGCGATTCGATGAGGTGATACGGTGAAAAAACACAGAGATTGTTCGAACTCCGCAGTGGGTGCTCCGGTATTTCCAGACTCCGCCACCATATTGGGTAATTCGTCCGCCCTACTAACATTTGGATCGAGTAAGTCGATACCTACTTACTCCCCAATTGCCGGCGTGCAATCATTGTCTAAAAGTTTAGCATACTGTATACTATAGAGTGTCATTGGTACCTACTGTAGACTGTAGACTCTGATTGTACAAATAGACAATGAAAAAAGAAACAGAAGCCGAATGATGCGACGCTGTTCATGGTTATCGATAATATGTAAGTTACTACGACTCGTTCAAAATATCGCCGTCGACTCGCCTCGAATCGCTCGTGATTAGTACCTACTGTAGACTGTAGAGTCTGATTGTATCATAAATAACAGTAACTAAGTAAACTCGATCTATAAATGATGCACGGTCGATGGTTTATCGTTACGAGTCGCAGAATCAAAATATCGCCGTCGACTCGCCTCGAATCGATCGCGAATACCGAACTGTTTCGGTGCCGTGCGGTTCATTTCATCCTCATCCAATCATTGCGCCCGAATGCCGTCGTCACTCGCAGTCGCCTTCACTTTCGACGTGTATATCATTCAATGGCCCCGAACCCCGAACTTTGCACGGTGCCGTGCAGGGGCTATACAATAATACAGTATAGTATGCTCACAACCTCGTGCTCGTCCTTGCCGAAAATTCTCCGTTGGGACACTGCCTCCCCGCCGGGATGTGTGGCAGATCTGGCATCGGAGTTCGAACGTCCAGGGGAACCGGGACTTTAGCGAGAACACGTTGGCAATTATGCCTTTTTGGGCGCCACATCGAGATTAAATCTCGCATACTATTCGGATGCCATGCGGAGTTCGAACATGAACGGTCAATGCCGAAGGACATCGATCCATCGTTCTCTTACTTCCCTTTCCCACCTTCTGCCATACACTCTCGGCTCTTCGTCTTCGAGCCTTCCCCGCGTTGGACACCGCCCACCTCTGCCTATCCTAACGCGTGTTAGGAGACTGACAGACCTTCAGCTCGACGCGTGTCGACTGAAGACCGACGACAACGAAGCGTTTCGTTGATCAGCGGTCGAGGCAGCGTTGTCTCGTCGAACCGCACCGGAGTCACTGATCACCTCGACGTTCTTCCATAACCGCCGCCTTTCTTCATCAATTCACTCCTCCGGTCTGCCTTTAACGACGAGGTAAGTTCCTCGCTTCAAACGCTTCAGCGACACGACACGCTGACTCCTCGTTTTCAGTACTCGTTTGCCGTATCTTCAGCGCCCGGAGTCCCGGAGTCCCGTTCGCGAGGTCTGTCTTACACAAGAACGTAAGTTTCTCGTCGTCCAACCGTGTGTGACTGAGACTGATTCAGATTGGCATGCCTTCAGTACTTTCCTGATCCCTTCGACGCCATTGCCATCGCGAGGTTCGCTTACACAAGAACGTAGGTTTTTTTTTCAATACGCGTAGACAACCCAAGTTGACGACCTCCTGCAGTACTTTCCTGATCACTTCGACCAATCACTTCGACCGCATTCCCGTCGCCAGATCTGTCTTACACAAGAACGTAAGTTTTTTTTCAACGCCCGTAGACAAGCTAAGTTCACGGCCCCCTGCAGTACTTTCCTGATCACTTGGACGGCGTCACCGTACGCAAGGTCTGTCTCAAACAAGAACGTAAGTTTCTTTTCTCACATGCGTCGACCCGAACGTGAAACCAGACCTCAGTACTTTCCTGAGCGCCTCGACGACTGTCCGTCGCGAGGTCTGTCTTACACAAGAACGTAAGTCTCTCCCGTTTATTGGGTCGACGCGAGAACTTGATGTACTCCTGCAGTACTTTCCTGATCGCCTCAGCGACCTTGCGTCGTGGGGTTAGTCTCAAGCAAGAACGTAAGTCCCACGTTTTACTTGCCACAAAGAAGTTGACGCACACCCTCAGTACTTTCCTAACACTTTCTGGCTGTTCCGACGGCCTCACGCGTGTGAGGCAATCACAGACTTTCTGCCCGACACGTGTCCAGCAGGAAGATTTGCTGTCACGCGGGTGGTCAGTAACGCATAACGAAACGTTTCGTTGTCTTGTCATCGTCGCCTAGATTATGCCACTCCTCACACGAAAGGCTGCCCGTCAGGCTGCTGGTGCGCCCATGATTCAGGAAGAACCCTCCCACACCGGTACGTGTTGCCGTTGCTGGCTTGAATGCTTTCGAAGTAACTTACGTTTCTGCTAATTAGCCTCGGAAACAATGATGAAGGTTGGTCCGCCTAAGGGAGCTAAGAGGAAGAAAGGACGAGGAGCCGTCCCTGAGGGGGACCTTGTGCCAGCAGCGAAAGAGACTCCGGAGGATACTGCCCACGGTGGTACGTGCGTCCGATGGTTGCTTCATTATTCGAAGTAACCTCTGTTTCTGCTAATTAGCCTCGCAAACTACTATGAAGGTTGGACCACCTAAGGGTGCGAAGAGGAAGAAGGGACCAGTAGCTGTTCCTCAGGAGGACAGTGTGTCTGCTGGGAATGCGTCTCGCACCGCAGGTCCATCAGTTACGGTGGTTGAAGTTGCAGAAAGAGTGGACGGTGAGCGGGTTTGGAATTATTTCAGTGGTGCAGGTTGACAAAGCATTCTGCTAGGCGGTCTCGCAAGTCTTCCCATTAGTCCCCAAAAGGTCAAACGACGGAGGACCGAACAGAATGTCCCTTCGCCCACAGACGCAGCACAGGGCATCGATCCCATGCTCGATGATCCTGGGCGTTTTGTCTCGCCCGACCAGGATGACTTCAACGCGATGCAGGTATTGCATGATAGGTTGGACGACGAGGTGTGTTTACTTTCGCAATCCTTAGACCTTTGGAATGACAGCCTTTACAGGAGGACCAGGAACTGCCAGCAATCACCCGCCGGGTGGAGTCATCGCTTCCCCCATCCTCTCCTCCTGGCCCTAGCGATGAAGCTTCTTCAGCGGAAGAAGGCGACCTCGATGCAAATGTGAGTTGATTGCTTTGACGTTGTCTGCGCTGCTCAAGTTTTTTTGCCTCAGGATTCACTTGAGATCGGCGCTCGCGTTCTTGGACAACCAAAGGGCAATTCAGCCAACGAGGATGACGAAGGATCGGAGGACGATCATGTCAGTGACCATCTTTTACAACCTGTCTTGTGCTGACAGGCAATTGCCATAGGAATCTGCCGACGTGAACGCTCACTATGATGTGAAGGGGAAGGGCAGGGCAGTCGACGAGGAATACCAATTGTCCGACGGCGATGAGCGCAGTGAGGACTCAGAGCAAGACCAACTTGGGGATGACGACTTGCTCGACGACATCTGTCATGACGACATTGCTTCCAGTCGACAGCCTGAAATTGAGGAGCAAGAACCGTCTCACATCCGCGATCGAGACAACTGGGCGATGAAGCACGGCGCCATGACCCACGAGGACTCCGAGCAGTGCAAAGCCTTTGGCAAAGGCGTAATGGATGGTGCTCAAGAACTGGCCAGAAAGTTGCAGAAGCCGACGAAAACCGTGTTGATGGAAGCTGGCCTACTTATCCAGAATGCCCGCGCACAAAGTCTGCCAAATATGTACAGATCGTGGTATTCCATCGAGCGACCGAAACAAGCAGGAGGTAATGTTTTTTATTATTCTTACGTTACCCGTCCTTAATGAAGATCGTTCAGAAACGGCATCTGATTGGCGCGCGCGCCAAACTGCAGACTACAAGGAATGGAAAGCAGATGTATATGATGTTGCAGACGCCGAAGAACAGGAACGACTGCGCCAAGAGCTCGACGTCAAACCAGACGAACCAGTCATTCTACGCAGCGCCGCGCAACGAGTCAAGTGCGCAGCTACACAATTGTCCGAGTTGGTAAGATTATGATTCTTTATTGATGCATCATGTGACTTAAATTTCACCCAGGCGGCGTCCTATAGCAACCTGCAAGACATGGAAGTGTTCGGTACCGTGATCTACACCGGTAACGACCACGACGCGCGGAAGGGTTCTGCATTTTTCGGAGGGACGGACCGTGCTCGCTGGATGATAGAACAATTGAACATCCCCGTCAAGTCTGCTCTCAGCATCCTTGAGACTTGCTTCAAGTACGTAGTATTGTTTATCACTAATTGTTGTTCTCTATGTTTAAGCAAACCGTGATGTCGTCCTCAGAGCAGAAAAGCTCAGCCAAAGCGGCTTACGCTCAGCTTTCTTATCACTGCTATCGGGCAAAGGTGAATCTAGCTTGCCAATCAAAGTCAATACGAAGAATCGCGATGCTGCTCGTACGTCGTTGAGTACTATTCTCTCGAGGCAGCTCGGTATGTACCGAATTCGTGATCCTTGATTTTAATCTAACGACTTTTCAGAGCCGTTCCTACAAGGCACCACCGTGAAATTGAAGACGAACACGTTTCCATGGAAGCGGTGGTTGGAATATGCGAGGGACTTGAAGGTGTGCTTGGTTAATTGGGATGAAGGTGCAGCAACTCCTGGGCCGTTATGTGGTTCTAAGGAGCTCGCTTTGCCTGAGCTGCGAAGAATGCTGGAGCCCTACGAGGCCATTGCCGATGATGCGAGCGATGAAGAGGTAGACGGGGGAGTGGGCATAGTGGAATGGGATGCAGGTAGGCCCAAACGACTTGACCGATGCAAAATAATTGCTCATCCAAAGACGCTGCAGAGTACAGCCGTCTCCAGCCACACAATCGTGATTGGGACAGGATTCCCTTGGTTCGTGGCACGACAGGCAAAGTCCTTGCTCGCATCAAGGATATTCCAGATCCATTTGATGGGCGAAAGGTGAAGAAGAAGGCCAATCGCGGGAAGCAGATGCGTACCACCAGCGAAGAAGAAGAAAGCGAGCCTGCCCCGTTACCCATAGGTCGCAAGGGTCCAAAGCAGCAGGCAGAAATTGCTAAGAAACGCAGTTCTCGGCGTAGGGGTATAGATCGTGTTGACAGCGACAGCGATGAAACACCTCCGTTTGTGCCGGACCGGGATCAAGACTTGCCCGTTCCTCCACCCCCAATGGAATTCGTCCCGCTCGCAAGGAATAGAGAAAGCAACCCTGCAGTGCGACATGTAGAACATCCTGCTGCTCTTCCTCCCGATCGTCCTGCATCTGTGCTGAATCCTCCCGCTCATCCTGCCAGTGCTCACGCTCCAGCTGTCCTGGACCAAGCTCATCCGCTCGCCCATCATCCTGCCCATCCTCCTTATGGTCCCGGTCCATCTACTCTGGACCCCACTGTTCGTGCTCCATCAGGGTTGAATTTTCCTGTTCGCCGTCAAGCTCGGACAAATTCAGGACATCGGTCTCGATCGCGACCACCACCTTCCATGATGCCCCCTATGCCCCAACAAAATCCATATGGGTACTCTATGCCGTATATGCCACCAGGGATGTATCCTCCAAATTATCCTTACGGGTATGGAATGGGTGATTACAGGGCAGGGTCTTCGCGGATGCCAAATGTTTACGAGTATGGCCATACTGATGATGAAGTTGAGCAATAATCGTCGTGCAATGTCTTATAAGTACATCGTTGTATATAAATTGTGAGACCAATGTCTTTTAAAGATTCTTTACTGTATGACTCCGTGAGGTACTCCCACTAACTTGATGAGGTACTCCCACTGACTTGATGAGGGACTCCCACTGCCATCATGAGGGACTCCCAATAACTTGGTGGGGGACTCCCACTCAATTGATGAGGGACTTCCACTTCCCTTATGAGGGACTCCCACTGACTTGATGAGGGACTCCCATTCACTTGGTGAGGGACTCCCACTGCCATCCTGAGGGACTCCCACTTCCCTCATGAGGGACTCCCACTGACTTGATGAGGGACTCCCACTCAATTAATGAGGGACTCCCACTGACTTGATGAGGGACTCCCACTGACTTGATGAGGGACTCCCACTCAATTGATGAGGGACTCCCACTTCCCTTATGAGGGACTCCCACTGACTTGATGAGGGACTTCCATTCACTTGGTGAGGGACTCCCACTGCCATCCTGAGGGACTCCCACTTCCCTCATGAGGGACTCCCACTTCCCTCATGAGGGACTCCCACTGACTTGATGAGGGACTCCCACTGACTTGATGAGGGACTCCCACTCAATTAATGAGGGACTCCCACTGCCATCATGAGGGACTCCCAATAACTTGGTGGGGGACTCCCACTGACTTGATGAGGGACTCCCACTCAATTAATGAGGGACTCCCACTGCCCTCATGAGGGACTCCCATTCCATTGATGAGGGACTCCCATTGACTTGGTGAGGGACTCCCACCTCTATCATGAGGGACTCCCACTCAATGAATGAGGAATTCCCACTCCCATCATGAGGGACTCTCATTGACTTGGTAAGGGACTCCCACTTCCCTCATGAGGGACTCCCACTGACTTGATGAGGGACTCCCATTCACTTGGTGAGGGACTCCCATTGACTTGGGGAGGGACTTCCACCTTCCTCACGAGGGACTCCCATTTCATTGATGAGGGACTCCCACTCAATTAATGAGGGACTCCCATTGACTTGGGGAGGGACTCCCACCTCCCTCACGAGGGACTCCCATTTCATTGATGAGGGACTCCCATCCCATTGATGAGGGACTCCCACTCAATTAATGAGGGACTCCCATTGACTGGGTGAGGGACTCCCATCTCTATCATGAGGGACTCCCATTCCATTGATGAGGGACTCCCATTGAGTTGGTGAGGGACTCCCACTCAATTGATGAGGGACTCCCACTGACTTGACGAGGGACTCCCACTGACTTGACGAGGGACTCTCACTTCCATCATGGGGGCCTCCCATTGACTTGGTGAGGGACTCCCATTCCATTCATGAGGGACTTCCACTGACTTGATGAGGGACTCCCACTGACTTGACGAGGAACTCCCACTGACTTAACAAGGGACTCCCACTGACTTGACGAGGGACTCCCATTCCATTGGCGAGGGACGGCCACTGACTTGACGAGGGACTCCCATTGCATTGGTGTGAGACTCCCACTGACTTGGTGAGGGACTTCTATATCAAATGGGACTCCCACTGCTGTAGTAGGAAACTTACACTTATTCTCAGATGAACTCCCATATAACCAGCATTGAATTGCTAACCTGTCACAATTTACCCAAGGGAGCAAGTAATGATCATGAATGCACAATTTTGGTTGTCTGCTGTGCTCTTCAAATGAAGCCTGCATCTGAATTGGTCAACCCTTGATGGAAATAACTAAGATGTTCAGGCAATCCCTAGTAGTTTAGAGGACATTCAATATAGGTCTATGAGTTCCACATACTCTATGAGGGAATCCCATGCTGGAAAGGCAAAGAGAGAGTCCCATACATCTCATAAGGAAGTCCAACTTGACTGTGAAGGTAGTCCCATTGTGAAGAGTGGGAGTCCCACGTGAATATTGAGGGAGTCCCACATGGGTGCTGAGGGAGTCCCAGTGTGAGTAGTGGGAGTCCCACGTGATTGCTATGGGAGTCCCATCTTGGGTGGTGAGGGAGTCCCAATATGAATAGTGGGAGTCCCTTCTGGGTGGTGAGGGAGTCCCAGTATGAATAGTGGGAGTCCCTTCTGGGTGGTGAGGGAGTCCCAGTATGAATAGTGGGAGTCCCTTCTGGGTGGTGAGGGAGTCCCAGTATGAATAGTGGGAGTCCCAGTATGAATAGTGGGAGTCCCTCTTGAGTGGTGAAGGAGTCCCAGTATGAGTAGTGGGAGTCCCTTCTGGGTGGTGAGGGTGTCCCAGTATAAGTAGTGAGAGGCCCTCTTGAGTGGTGAGGGAGTCCCAGTATGAATAGTGGGAGTCCCTGTTGAGTGGTGAGGGAGTCCCAGTGTGAGTAGTGGGAGGCCCTCTTGAGTGGTGAGGGAGTCTGCTAAGGGAGTCACATTTGAGTGATATGGACTCAATTTCTACATAGCTAACTGGAAGCATTCTCACTCACATAATAAGATCCATTGAGAGTAGAAGAGGTTCTAGTGATATTGATTGATTACAACATTTATACTTGTTGATAATCTACATCAATCATAATATCATTTTATATGTTCTAATGTGTATTGGTTGATTGATTGATGACAGAGAATTCATACATTTGTGAATTGCAGTCCACATTTCCATTTGTCCAAAAGTTCAAGTACAATTTCATAGGCATATCAAAATGTTCCTTCCAAAACAGGTTTTCAAAAAATATTAATTTTGTGGGACTCCCACTTTTGAGGGACTCCCACATATTTGGTGAGGCTGACATAATGGATCCAATCATTCCAAAAATGGTTTTTAGACTTTTTTCATTTTGTGGGACTCCCACTATCTGGTGAGGGACTCCCACATATTTGGTCTTGCTGACCAAACATTCCAAAAATGGTTTTCAGACAATATCAATTTTGTGGGAATCCCATCCTTGTTGTGGGACTCCCTGAGGGACTCCCACTTGTTTGGTGGCCGCTGACATAATGCATCCAAACATCCTAAAATTGGTTTTGGCAAAAATTGTACAGAGTCCCTGGGGCTCCCCATATAAAAAGTGGCTCTTAGCCACTATTTTGCGCAGAAAAATAGTGGCTAAGAGCCACCTGGCCCAGGTTGCCTGAAGTGGCTGCAGAATCCTTATCTCCCAACGATTTTTTCCTTGGTTCCAACAGAGTGGAAGGAGCTCGTGAATGCACTGAACCCTGGTTGTCATGCAACATCCTCCAGTACCTTCACTGACGACTATATTCTGAAGGAGGCTGCTTTCGTCCATGACGAGAAACTCAGGCTTCTGCAATCACACTGGGTGTCGAGAATCTCACGCTCATGTTTGATGGAATCAATACAGTGTCGCAAACCTCACTCCATCTACACTGTTCATGCGACAACTCCGACCCGAGATATCTACTTTCTGGATGGATACGAGGACTCTGCTGCTCGCCATGATGCAAAATGGGTCAAGGATAAGATAATGACGGTAAGATTTGTCGGTGCTTCCAAATGGGCAGGAATATGTTCTGACAGTACATCGGTCACAAAGAATGCCCGTCGAGATGTATTCTCAACTTGAACGATGCCTGCTGGTACACCACCTTCATAACACAATCCAAGATATTACGTTGCTACTAGTAGAGTTTGAACGGGTACTCCTTTTATCAAAGATAGCTCTTGAAGCATCGCATCTAATTATCGTCTACTAGATGCTCAGAGTGCTCTCAATGCTTCCGAAGGACCCATTATCAGGCATTTCAGCAAGTCTGCCAAATCTGTTGCATACCTCCTCAAAGAGTGCCGTCACCGTCTTGGACCCAATGAGGATGAAAAGGTTAGCATGCTGCAGAGAATAGGAAAAACCCGGTCCGGAACCCATTGGTTGGCTGCTTCGTCACTCGAACAATGCTTCCCAAATATCCGTAACCTCGTAGAGAACAAGACAATCAAATTCCAAGTAAGTGATTGACGTTCAAGTTCCTTTTTGACATGGATTTTGACCGTGACATTGTACTGTTGATCTAGAATAAAAAGGTTCAAGAGATACCTGGACTTGGAGCATTGGTCCGGGACACAGATTTCGATGTTGATGTTGATATATCTCTCGACTCACCACTTCTTGTTGATTTGTTGTCAGTCAACTTGTCGGTGACCTCACAGAAGGCTCCATCAGTGCCACAAAAGGTCACGCATGTAAACCACATGAAACCGAACTGGGATTTCTAGTTGTTCACAATTTTTTACAGTAGTTTATTTTTTCATAGCTGTGTAAAAGACTTTTTCACGAGTTAATAACAGTCCTGTTTATAAACGTTCGAAACAGCTGTTAAATATTCTTTTTATGCTTGGAGTTTATAAACCGCAGTGTAAAACTCAGTTAGACTTTTCAACTGTACCCT
>JBBPOT010000148.1:0-17515 GCA_038091595.1 Leccinum subatratum | reverse complement strand
CTCGACTCAGGCTCGGGCAAATATTCGACTTTCAAGTTGTCAATTGTCGTCGTCGTCATCGTCATACAGTGCGTACATAGTTCGAACATATTCATCGCCTACAGCGCCTTCCTCAGCAGAGTCGTCCTCGTTTTCCCCCTCCGATTCTGACTCATCCCCATGAGGAAGAAGAAATTCCTCGTCAGGATCATCCTGGGACATCGCCTCAGTACTCTGTCCCCTTTCAAAATGATCTGTGGACGGTGACGGGCCCGGGATTGCGGATGCGGATTGCACGGCTACCTGCTTGTCAGTTGTAATGAGGTTCTGGGCAGAGGAGCCTGGACGATGAGCGTAAGTATGTCCAACGCCGAGACCCCAGTGGAATCGTAGGACCATGTCACGATCCACAAATCTAGCGACAAAGTAAGACGGCGAAACGGTGACGAGTACGTCTGTCATACCTGTTAACATAATAAAATTTCCAATCATCTGAATCTCGTGCGATATGTGACATTGCAATCTGCTCTCGGTGGAGCCTTCCATGTCTGAATGCAGGCAAGAGGTGGCAACCTCTCAATACGTCTGCCGGGTCCACAAAATCAAACGAGGAAGGATCGTCCATCCGAACGAACCTCAAAGCGTCCAGACTGCTTAGGTTTTCTTGTGGAACGCGTTCGAACCACCGCACATGCAGGAAGTCCATTCTTCGTGGTAAGTAATCCTTCATCCCTGGTCCGATGTACTGAATGTTGGCGTGATATATTCCGATTATCCTAGCATAACAAAATCGATTGGGATCCTGCTCGCCGGGTGGTGAATGATAAAGCATCATGACGTCACGGTGCTCAGTGCCTGGATTGAAAATATCTTCAGCACGACGAACATCGTATGTCGTGTAGTAGATCCGAAGGACCTGATGTTGATAAATACGACCATTCTTGAGTAACAGGTGATCTGGATGTGCGTGCGGCTTATCAAAATTATCTTCGAGCCCAGCAGTTAGCGACGGATTCGGATTTACATCTAGCTCCGAGCTTTCCGCGTGAATTTCTGTGATGCGAGGTAGTAGATGGCGCTTTAATTTGACCATAAAGTCCTGTGTTCATGTTAAAACATCGTCAAAACCACCCACTAAGCAGATTCTAGTCACCTTCACAGCTGGGTCACTGGAGTTTTGTTGGGAAAAAATTGCTACATCCACGGCACGATTTTGTGACTTCCCAATCTGATAGTGCTTCGTTGGGTCACGAGGAATAGGTTCTTGCAAAGTGTGATGCACGCCATCCACTCTCTCGCGAATACGTCGTATACGTTCCTGACGCCTTTCAATTTGAGTAAGTTGACGAACGAAATCCTTGCGGCTGGTCCGAAGGAATCTTGCTTTGCCCACGCGATGTTCTCGTTCTCCCTACGAATGATGATACAACACTAGTCTATACTCAACGTGAGGATACCATACCAGCTGTGTTGAATAAGAATCCGTGGTCCCGTACTTCCTGATCGACGACACGTAATCACCCAGTGCGTGTAGCTTGTACGTTTGCAAATTGAAAGTTTTGGGCTGACGTGACGGTACCGTGGATGACCCTTGCGAGGTCGGACCCCGGGTATGTGACTTTTGCTGACGGCGTAGCCGATGTTCGGCTTCGCGTTTTAGTTCGCGAGTCGGGAAAGCCAGACACGTATGGGTACTGAATGTTCGAAGGTCTCTCCCAAGAGACACAGTAACAGCATCCAGGATCTCGAGGGTTTCATTGGTATGCATTCGCAATTTGGCGAGTCCGTGCCAATGACAGAGGGTGAAAAGAAGGTTCAACACCGATGTGTTGTGTGGTTCAGGAAGTAGCCCATCAAAAACGGGGATGGCACACTGTAACATCTGGAATTGAGTAGATGAACTTCAGATTGAATTACCACTGACCTGCAGGAGATCCTCAAAATCACGGGCTGCAATTCTCTTCATGCCCGATGCGTTCCGGGAGAAACGACGAATTGTATCCCTTCCGAATGTTGGAATTTGGCGGTATCTAAGCAGGGGATATAGAATGTTAAAAGAGTGGTGTATTTTTGGGAACATACCTGCGATCAAGTTCATGCACCTTGCTTTCTTCTGAACATTCCAGCATGCGGAGAAGGTGCATAAAGACTGCTTTCCAAACCCCTAGCTCAAATTCGTGAAGGAAATCGACCACCAACATAAGAAAGAAATTGAAACCCAAAGGATACAGCTTCTCCGAGAAGGCGTTCTATGATATTCACCATTAAATGTCAGCAAATTACTACATGTCAAAAGGATCATACCGATGTCGGTACAAGTGATTCAGGTTTGAGCAACGCTTCAACTTGGGGCGTCCCGACTGCATAGTTATGATTATAAATAAGGTTACGCGCAGCTTGCACCTTTTCGACACGCGCGTGGTTGTCACAGCGGACAAGTAACTCCCGATTAGCCATATCTTTGTCAGTAGCTAGGTCTTGAACTTCGTTCAATTTGACTGTACAGCGAGGGCAAGGACACGTGCCGAGGTTTCGTATGGATGCGATAAGTATTCTGTCAAGAATGGACATTAGTATAATTTATGCACCTCATTCTAAAAACAAACTTTTCAGGGTAATCTGCTGAATACGTGAAAATCCGTGGGTAGAAGCGACGCTTTAAACCATCACAACAGGTTATGACTACTCCATGCTTGTACGCCTCGACAAAACCGTCATCCAGAAGCACTTTCCACTGTTCGTGGAAAAACTCTCGTTGGCAGTGGGTCATGAGAACATCACTCAAAGATTTGCCTCCTGAATACTCCATCACAAAATCCTTAAACGCGTCAGGGAGCTGCAATGATGGACCAGATGAGACATGGAATGGTTATCTTTGATTGAAATCACTCACAGTCTGAAAATAAGCCGCATGAGTGCACGACTTGCTTGATGGTTGACATCGACGGTACTTCGACTCGTTGCCAAAATATACATAAAGCGGCCAGAGTTTCGTATCGCCAAATTGAGAGAGTTGCGTGGCGTCGGACCAGAACATGAATGCAGCGACCACACGGGGTAAGTCACAGCCAGGTTCTGGAGGTGATTCTTGTAGTTCCCTGTGTGCATCGAGAAATGTGCTGGAAGTAAAAAGCTCGCCGTGCACTTTGATGTCCTCGTTCCTATGTGGCGGATGCCATAGTAATTCGTAGGGTTCATAATGAAAATGCGCAGCGTGAGCAGGATCAGTAATTTTCTCTTCCAAGATCGAAATAAGCGAACGGTGATAGAAACCTGGAATGGTATAGGACTTGGGCCCTGGACTGATTGAGCGGTTGTGGAAGGGAACGGAGATGTCAATCGGGGAGGATTTCCATGCGCCTTGGCTGCCCAGCCACTCAGGAGTGTGCGACTCCCCACCGGGAGTGTGATCACCGAGTTCCTTGTTGATGGAATCCCACGAAACCCCAGATACGTCGCTTGCATGAAATGTAGGGTCCCCGACAATGTGGACCAGCTGCTTGAAGTTCTCCCTAGATTTCTGGGCTCCCTGGTTCCAATACCAGTCACCTAAACGCATCGCGTTCTCGTTTGGGTAAGGATGAAAGGGGTTGTCCGAGTCCGTCTGATGATCCTGAAAACCACTACAGGGTGGCTGCGATACGTGCTCGATCGAGTAAGGATCATCCGGGTCATGTGAAGGAATGACCTGCGAGGTATACGCACGGAACAAACTAAATTTGTTCATCAACGTTCTGAAGGTTTGATGTAGCGAACGAGATGGACCAGGAGATGCGGACGACTCGGATATGGATGTGGTTGTAATTCCCGAGCGATCCTCTTGCTGATGGCCTTGAGTTTCAGGGTTCGTCAGTGTGCTTGGCTCGACCACTAGCTCTGGAGGAGGGAGAGGCGCGGGCGGTTCCGGTAACATGTCCTGAAAGCGCAGTGGTAGTCTGCGAGTTCTACGAGTCCGCCGCTGTGACAGAGGTAGGTCGTCCTGGACACATTATTGGGGAGAGTCCGGTTTCAAATAATAAACACATACCTCTGGGCATCTAGCAGCATCATTGCCCCCATTAGTGTTGGTCGGGAACTCCTGATGCAGGCCTGAAAAAGACGGCCCGGGGTCGCCCTGTTTATGTTAGATAAAGCAACGGAGTATAGGACAGTGCCATGCCTGTTGGTTTTCGCCAGCTTCGTTGCTGGTTCCCGCTGGGCATTGCTTGTCCATGGGCCTGCTATTGATACTAGTTGCACCCTCGCCGATGCTCGCATGCCTTGAAAGGGACATTTTCACTTTCTTCGCCTGGTAAACCTCTTTCGCCCTCGAGAGGGCGCTAGAGAGTCGTTTTTTACCCTTGACACAACTCTTTTCATGCCTGGTAAAGCCCCCAAGGTCGATGAACGTGCGACCACAGACACAGATCTTGGTAAAACCCGTGTTCGACATGATGCAGCCAGGACTCGGAGGTCAGGTACAGACTCAGCGACTTAGTTGAGAATAAATTGAACTGAACTTGTTTGGCGCCACCGCGTGTCGCCGGCAGGAACCTGGCTTACGTCCATGAACGTGAAAAGGCAATTGTACGATGGTTCATAATGTACATATACTATACCACGTAGTAGTCAATCATACACCGCATACATTGTTTGCAGCGATCATTGACCCTAGTACTGCCAGTAGACAGGCCAAGTTTGGGCCAAGTTCGTGTAACTGAAACAGTCACGTGAATCGTCATGAGGCGAGTCAGGCGACGTCCTCACAAGCACAAGCGCAGTTGTTATTTGCCAGTGGAAAGAACATTCACGTAGCAAAACGCATGGGCCCCGTGTCATATGACCTGATGGACATAACATTGACACCTTACCCAACATAATAGGACCTTTTTTTGCATCATTACTCGACGATCACTGTATTGCGCATCTATGTCGACATTGCTAGTCCATGGCGAAATTACAGGACATTAATCCAAATGGAGACGGCTGGGAGGATACTTCAAACAATTTTTGGAAAGGACGCGGCAAGTAGGACGAAAGGCTTACTGAATGCGGTGGAACTGGCAATCGGGATGCAAGTCATCATGTCATAGTGACATTCAATGTCCAAACAGATCTTGATTCTTGATGTAACCAACGGATTATGGGGGAGAGATAGCTGGGACAAATGTGAGACAAGTGTTCACAAGGTACTAACAATTGACAAAGTAATCGTGCCAGTGGACATAGGAACCCTCCTGAGAGGAGAACTGAGTCACGCCATTCAATGCGCGGCATATGTCACACTCTGTCGAAGTTCAGGAAGAGACAGTATAAGGTTGTTGCGAAGTTAGTTACCAACATCCAAGCGAACATTCTTTTGGACAAAGTACGACGGAATGCATCCAACCAAGCACATGTAAACAATTCATGGTTTGACACTCCCAGAGCCACGATAAATTTCTCACGAAGGAATACACAGCCACCATTGCGGCCTCTAAATTGCTACTTAAACAAGTTGTAAAGTAAAGTAACCAGACAAATTGGCTCGAACGCGCTGTTCGAGCCACAGTTTACAAACATGCTACGTCGTACACCGCGCTCAATAATAAATAATAGAGGGACACTAACGATCAAATAATGTAACCTCGACGGAGATCGAAGCACTAAGGATTCAAACCTGAAGTCGTCATTAGCGGAACCCCGATGGTTATCGAGAAAGAGTATCGTACATGACAATTAAATTTGCACAGAAAGTGTCCTTAGATTATGCTTGAATACTGCCTGAAAGTACTGTGCTCGAATGGATGCGGTATCCTTGAACGGATTTTGTCCGGAGACCAACCGCTCAATGTCTCCCTGGGAGAGGTAGCGAAGGAGACGCATTTCGCGCTCTTCGTAGACTTCTTGAACGCGAAGAAGCAACTTTGTCAGAATGATTTTTTCTTGGAGCGCTTCCGTGAAGTCTTCCATCATGCCATCCTTTGACTTCACATCTGCGGAGAGAGGGAGGGTCTAATTGTGTAGAGCTGAGTAATGTTTGTTGTACCTAATGACATAAGACAACTACTAACCACAAGGCAAGCCCGGGCCATAGTTTCCGGGCATCTAGTATTGTGGTGCTTGGGACGTTCCAACGGGTCGACCCCCGGAGACCGTGGGCAAGATCGCAATGTGGTGACGGTGCGAGGTGAGTAACGAAGTACCCCGGGAAGCTCTTCCCCAGGAAGCAGCTTGAATGTAGTTGAAGGAAGGTGTTCGAGGGACGCGGTCCTACGGGCAGGCGACTTTGACATAATGAAGACTGTGATGGGTGGATTTGGCCGAACTTAGTACGTATAAATAAGACTCAATGGGAAACGTGACTGTTAGGATCAGTGTGACGTGACACACTCCAAGACATGGTATGATATGTGATTATGATAAGATATGAGAGAGATCGGCGACATGTGATAAGATAAGATTTCGGATTGCGGTCTCAGCCGCAATCCGAAATGCTATCTTATCACTTACTCCGAGAAATGTCCCTGTACTCGTGGGAGGGTGTGTAAAGTTTCCCAAAGCGGCTGGCTATTGGGTGCACACATTCTTGCCGCGTGATCAGGGTAGGATACCCCTCCCTCCCCGCGTTCTCGTCTAGTACGAGCGTGACACTCGACAGGCTCGTGGCGCGATCATCAAGAAGATGATGCGTCGGCAGATGCGATATGATCGCAGCCCCGCCGACACGAGCAGACGTCTGCGCTCGTCTCCCGTCGCCGAACCATCTCCTTCGTTCTTACCTAGAAGATGCAGGGGTAGGTGCGGCTCGATCATAGCCCCTCCGACAAGTGGAGGTCCGCACATTTCCTCTTCTTGCCCTTCCATCAGATACGACGCGAGGTCGTTTGAGTTGTTCTAGCGTACATAAATTAGTGTACAGCAGGCCAAATCATGAGTGTAATTAACTTGCCTCAGGCGCCAATTAGTTCATGCATTCATATGTACTCTGTACTGTTCAAATGTAAGTAGATAAACATACCTGTTCAACAAGTGTCAGTGGCGTTCATACCTGAAGAGCACCGGACTTGAACAGCTGTTCGACGAGAACCTGGTCCTGTTCAACCATCGTAATGATCTCCAATGGCTTTCTCGACACTTACCCTGTCCCTTGTTACTGATGCGGTCGAGGTACGGCTGTAAATTGCTTCCTTGACGAGCTTCAGCAAAAGATCGTTCACAGTGATACGATATTGGTTTTGGGAAGGGAGACAATGACAACTCGCTGGAGCATACACTGGCACCACAATGGCGAGGTGCGGACTTGGATGTCCGTATCAAGAGGGGTCGCAAACTAGACGAATGATGAGCCACGTACAGATAGCCCTCCACGGACACACTTACCTCGGCCCGCTACAGAAGATGCGGTAGCAACTATTGGATGATGTCCGTCTTGGAGGCAAATCATCTTTCTGGATGTTTGACGTCTCAGTTTTCGCACCAATTCGTCTGAAGTCCGGGGCTGGCGCGGGCGCTGCTATAATGGCTTATATAGACACGATGAAACAGTTCACTGAGTGTTTCTCCACTCAGTGTCAATGGGACGATCCTGTGGACCTGTTACTTTCGGTGAGCAGCGAAGGAGTGTTCCTTTCTTGTCATCAAAGTTACATTGTTGCTCGACATGAACTTCAAGAGAGTGTGACATACAGGTTGAACTCCCGTTGGCAATGTTGCAATGACAACCAGAACTGCAGGAAAGTAAGTCAAGTAAGTGAGGAAGGCTATAAGCGAGAGTTGATTCCAGCGGCATGATTGACTTTGGAATGACGTCCCTACCTCAAACTTCGAGCGGTGGCAGCTTATGCCGCTTCGCTTAAAGCGATCAAGCCTTGCTTGCATAAGAGGCGTGAAACACGTTGAGGTGGAGATAAGTAGATCCTTTGCTTTTTGAACGAGTGGTCACGCGTCACGCGTCACGCCCAGTGAGAATCACAGCGTGTCACAGAGCTATGGAATCCTAGCGGCGCGCATGCGCCAAGTCCCCAACTCCACCTATATTTTGCAGTGATCTTGCACGGCTCTCGATTTTGACCGTAGCCACTTTTCACCACCGTAAACTATCAATTGGATAAGGCCGCTCTCGCCAAATATTAATACAATCTGCGTTTTGTGAGTCACTTGGTTCCGCACGGCCCACGTGCGTTCGTAGTTAGCTTTCGTGAACAAATCTTATGTACATACTCCACGTATACAAGGAGAGAGGGATGTGCGTGAGTGGATGGTACGGTCGGTCGAGTGTCAGCGAATTTTGAGAGACACGACTTGAGAACATCCACTTTCAATCACAGCGTGTCACAGATCTGCCGCTACCGTGCTGCCGAGCTGGACGCTAGCGCCACGTGTTCCGTGTTCGGACTCGCTGCATTTCACAGCGAAAGGATGCATCGTCCCCGTATAATTATCTAGGCCACAAGGATCTTCCTAAAAATGCGTGAATAGACCAGATATAACGGTTCGTTCCACGTACTCCCTGACTGATATGCCATGAGAACTAACGGTGTCGAGAACAATGGTTTTATTTGAGTTCAGAGAGGAAGAGTGTCTCAGGCTGGTGAGCGGTATGGCCATGCCACCCGCATTCCAGTTTGGTACAGGTTTCGCGGTGGTCAGAGCAACCAGTCTGCCGGCAAATGCCAATATGATCGTAATAAATCGCATTGTAGATGAGTGGAAAGGACTGGAGGTGAAACGTCACCTACAGACCTTAATAATGAGAAGCCAACACTGGCAGTAACAATATGGTGGCCGCATCAGGATAGGAATAAAACGTGTGATGGATAAGTCAAACCAGTGATGATAATTGGATGATGGTGGGTTATCCGAGCGAGGAACAAGAACTTGGTAAACTATTCCTCACATAAACCTGTAATATTAAACGAGGGCGAGGAGGGACACACTCACCGTCGTCGTCAGGTCGTCGCCGTCGCGTTTTTCACGGACCTGCCAGTGCTGGACAAACAAAATTAATAATGAAAGCTCAGTCCCGGCTATGTAGTTAGAGAACTAGAGCGGGGAATGAGGAAAGTAGAGATCCGAGCGGTCATTTGGATGACAAAGGTTTTAAGGAGGGCCCGGGTCGGGAGGGACGCTCGCAACAACGATGGCGTTGGCGGTGCCATGGACTCCCGCCTGGGATTTTGTCGACAGCCTGGCTCATCCGTATCACCAACCTCTCAGCGAGTCGCACTACAGCCCACTATGACAGTCGGTAGTCTAACTTGAACCTACTAGAAGGGCGGGAATCAACCCCGGATCCAATGTTTTTACCATGAACTCTCCTATTAAATAATTAAATAATTAAATGATCAAATAGATCAAATTCATAGTAAACATAGAGTGCAGTAGCGGCCGGGAACATCTGCGATGTCATCCAAGCAAGCTTCGCGGCAAATCCGACCTTTAGAGCATTGTAATCGAACACGCTGTATACACCCTGCAGGAAAGTGATCCCAATGCTCCAATATGCTAGGCCATATAGTCAGAAGTTCAGAACGAGCGCCGCAAATCGGGTAACAACTTGAAGAGGGATGGCTGTGAAATCTCACGTTTAGACGAGCGCCGGGCGACAATGGCACTGAAACATTTGGGAGAACCTTCCTCAATACTTATGTACGATGTTACAGAACCAAAGGTCTGCCTAGCTTGGTGTCAGAATTCAATGGTCATGGTCACAAGTGATACAAACATACACTGGCAGTGAATCCAACAATGGTTACATTATCATGAGTATCTCAATCACCTGTGACATGTGACGATGGTTCCGAGTCGCTCTGTATATTGTATTTGAAATAGAGCTATGGAAATGATGTAGCAGGTACACGGTAGTCCATCCACATGGCCAAATGGTACATAGAAAATTAAAATTTATCCAGCTGTGTCTAACACAGTGACATGCTATACAATATGCTTCCGAAATCCACCACCCACTCAGGCTTCGACTGATATCTACCCTAAAACCTGGATCAACCCGCATCTACTACTACCTGCTACCAATCTCCCCCCTCTCTCTATCTCACCTGTGCGCTATACAGCTGCTCCTCGACCGCCACATACCCCTCCACGACGAACATGAGCACAACTAGGATGGTGACGCTGACAGGCAGGAGCAAAACAGGAACCTGTGCGCGTCACACCGCCACCGCCCGGAAGCAGAGTGAGATGAGCCCGATCGAGTCCCACACGAGCAGCGCCGATATTTCCGTCAGGTTGAGCAGCCATGTGAAGACAACGCCTTCGTCTCAGATCGTTGTCAAGTTAGAGGCGAGGAACGACGCGGCAAGGGACATCCTGGTGAAGGGCGAGTGGAGGGTCAGCGTGTCACAGGTCGACCGATTGTCCCGAACAATGTAGTGTAACATACTAGTCTACTCACAGCAATACGGGAATGGGAACACTATTCTTGTTCACCCAGCCAAAGACGCGGACTGCCTCCACCTTCGCCAACGCGAATAGCATTCACGAACTTCCATAACACACCGACTTTGTCGTGGACAACACGACTGTGAGGATGACTGTATTGATAACGTGCACGCCGGCGCCAAATCCCGCGCGTTTGAATACGACGTCAGTGGGGAGGCCGTCACATCCGAGTCTACGATTTACGATGAGCACGACGAAATGCCCTCACCGCTAGCCACCCTGAGCAGCGTCGTATCCTGCCAATTGATGCACAATCCAATCGTGAAGATAGTCAGGACATAAAAGAGCACGATCAGAAAAAAGGTCGCCTTATACTCACCCGCGGCGACAGCGATGAGCTCGACGCCTCCAAACGAGTAGAACACGTACACAAACATCTGCAAAGTTGGTGAAACCGCCGATGAAGGATTGTCCGTTTTGGAAGCCCGTGACAAAAGTAGCGGAAAGGAGATATATATGGCTTGTTCCGTTCCGTTACACGCAAAGTGTACTAAACAAGAACATCAGCATCGTCTAGCGCTTGACAAGATGTCTTACCGTCCTTGGCGCGCTCTCTGTGGTTGCTATGCACTTTCTATAACTGCAGTAGAAATGTCAGAGCCACGATATCATTGGAAGTTAAAGTTGTAGCAGTGGCAATAGGAGCAGTGACAGCGGAAGCAGACGCAGACGCATTGACGATGAACGCGGGGGCATTTATGGCAGGAGGGACAGCTTGAATAGAAGAAGCGAAAACAGAACCGGAAGAGGTTGTGGGATTGGATACAGACGACACACCTGCCTGAGGTTGGCTTTCGTAATGTTGTTCGGTTGATCTGTTCTGATTCTTTCGAGCACGGACGGGTGCTGTAGGAAAACACTTTAGACGATACAAACGATAGAGAGTACGGCTTACAGAGGATATGATATTTGACTTCGACAAACTGGACATCCACATGCGCGAATCGTGCATGGTCACCGCCTTTCTCTCGATTGACTCCAGCTCAGATGATTCAGTGGTGCTTTTGGCACTATCGAGTCCATCGAAAGTGATGGACTTGGATGTCTGAATTGCCGCCGCCACTGCATCACTACTGGTATCTGAAGTTGACTGGGAAGCGACGAGATTGATAGGAGAAAGACTCGAGTCACTGACATTCCGAGCTATGGAGCGCTGCACCAGTGATGTGTGACCCTCGTCGTCTTTCTTGATGCACTTCATATCGAGCTTTGAATTCATCCTCGCCTGCTTGTTATAAATGGTGATACCACGGTCTCCGATCTGTGACTCGATTGCCAGGTCAGCTATGGCTGATAGAGAAAGACGTAAAGATAAAGAGATGTGGAGGTGCGGACGAGCGACATGATGGTACGACTCGGAGGTTGAAAGAGAGATGGGCTGCTTACGTTGCTTATCCAAAGTGCGTGCCTTATTACTCTGTACTCCGAGTCAGTACCCAGCGCTCAGCCGTCGCGTCGTCGGATGTTGCATGGACGGAAAATATGGTGGTACACGAGTACTCAGTACACGAGGGTAGTGTAAAGTGCAGAGTTCGTGTACGGTGAGCTACTGAGGTGTGCTGCGAAGCTGGTATCTACGCTACCGATACTTACTGGCCAACATTCAGGTCGATTTGGTGATCAGTGCGGCTCGGATTTTCACTGGGCGTCACGGTTGAGCCAGCTCAACCTTCCAAGAGATCGTCTGAGTCTCTCCAGTGCGTCGCGGCCGCGTGTTTGTTCCTCCAACTGACAATCATTGCTTGTCTCGCAGCTGAACTTTTGTTTGTCCCTAGGTTTCGAGTGAACTACAGATGTGATATATCACGCCGGTGGGGCTTGCCAGGGAGGATTGAACGTGGGCGGCATCACACAGGTATTTTGTCGTTTAGTGCTCGACGCCGTACGTATGATCCCATAGCGTCGCAGACAGATTCATCCGTCCCCGGCGTTTGCTTGGTCTGTTAAATCTGCTGCCAGTGCGAGCTCAACGACGCCGAACCTCTGAAGGTTATCGAGGCGCACATAAAGACCATTGCGCTTCTAATACGGCAAGTGACAGAGTGCGCATACTTCACGCCAAGCAAAAGGACTTTTGTTAGTCGTCATCGAATCCATGATTCTTGTCTCTGATCAGCACGTACAGGGATTCGGACAGCAAAATACACACTCTCTAATATAGATGCGAAGATCAATGACTATGAGACCATGTACTGCACACCAGTGACATCGAGAGATCGCTCATCCTACTCGTCCTCCTCACCACTAGGTTCGTCTTCAGGACCGTCCCTGAGCAGCTCCACCATCTTATCGAGCGCCTCCTGCTGAGCCGGGGTGAGCTCTTCCTCGTCTGACTCGCTCCATTCTTCTGAACCGCTGTTGTCGTCCTCATTCCCGCTGACCTCCACTCCCATCCCAGTGCGAGTTCGAGCTATGTTCGAGATCCTCGAACGAAGCCATCTCAAAGTCTTCGTCGTCGGGATCCGAATCGTCCCATATAGCATCCTTGATGGTCGTAGGCCCGGCACCCGGAATATGATTGTTCGCAAGACTGGACCCGCCATTCGCTGCTGTCTGAATCCTCGAAGTATTGACTACGGCGCGCTTCCCAAAGAGGTGTTTTCGCTTCCGGGCCCACGCTGAGATCGGGTTCTGTTCCCGAACTTGGTCTCGACGATCTCTTCGTCGTCGTCGCTCTCGTCGTCTCCTCCATCTTTCGCGCCTGAGCCGACCCTGAACCAGGTGTTGGCATCTTGCGACTGAGAATAACAGAGCACGTCCGCCCAGTGGCGCTAATGAGCCTGACGCCATCCTTGGCAAGCAAATCCTCGACGGCCCAGAACATACACGGCTTTCTCTCGCCCCAGAGGATGGTGTCTAGATATCTGAGAAAGGATGCCTTGCTCAGGCTGGGACAACGAATCAGGGACATTTGCGATATCCCCAACCCCGACGAGGATACCTCGCGCGTCTGTTTACTAACACGACTGGATTGGGCAAGTCTGCGGTAGCTCATTCGATTGCACGCTGTATGACGGGCTAGGGCGGACTGGCTCGTCGTATTGCTTCTCCAGCACTAATGTCACCAAGTGGGACCCCTAGAATCTATTCAGCACGATCGCACGCGACTTCTCGTAATAGGTCACCGAGGTCTCGTGCCTATTCTTGTGTTTGACGCGCTTTTAGGAGAGAGGGCCCGACTCTGTCGCCGCTCGTCCTCCCGGAAGTGCCGCCGTAACCGGTCAAGCGGCAAGAACACGCACACTCCCGTTCGTGTTCGCTCACATGCGACCAATAGACCTCTCCCTTTAGCCATGGCGGATGCACATCTGCACACACGGTATGGAATAGGATGATGGCTTGTGACTAATATTTCAAATACATTTAATATTATCTACTTTTGTGGCCCATTTATTCAGTGCGAATGATGCCTACCATTGCCACTGATGACAGGTCGTAAGTGGGTGCTCTTGGTCATGGGGCTACTAACCAGAGCGCCAGGAGAATCGATAAAGTGGTTAGTGAAACTGAGTTGACTCAACGTATTCAAACATGTCGGAGGGGTTGTGTTGGGGTCTTCGGGGATTCCTGGTTACGTGGATTACGTGGGAGAGGTTTCCGTCGGTCGACCAGGGTTTGGCGGCGGTTTGCTGAATGGGGGTTTTCTTTTTGGCGGCGAGGGCGAGGAAGGCTTGACGGCCGGGGAAACGGCCGTAAAATGCTGTGGCGGTTCGTAAGGGACGGGGTGAAGCTGAGGGATATAAAGCGAGACCTACTAGTAGACTCACCACGGTGCGATGTTTTGAGATAGTAGAACTTGAAGGCGAGCTTGAAGCGGGCTGTGCAACCGTGGCCAGTGCGACGTAACTGTGGGGTCACAGAACCAAATCACGTTATAGGTGCTTACTCGCATCTTCCCCTCGCTCGGCGATCGCAAAAGAACTGATGGCCGGTGCCAACATCGACGCCTGATATCGCTTAGATCGTATTGATTGATACGCGACTGGAACTTATCGGCCATCCAAAATTAGAAGTGATATGATTAGAGATGAGATAAGACAAGATAAGACAAGATAATGAGATATAGAGATATGAGATACATGCTGCAGCGTCGGCTAACATGCCTGACGGCATAGATTAATTCGGTTCAATTGAGTTGAACGTTCTTAAATCTAGTGTCCAGTCTCTTCATTCCCCGCTCCTTCTCCTTCAAAGATGAGCGACTCCGAATCCCCCCCAGGCTCTCCAAAATGCTCGACGGTTGAACCCAATAGTACCCAGACTGGGGACGCAAGTGAGCTTTTTTTTTTCCTGGACTATACTGCTATTTCCGAGTTAAGTTTTCAACTTTGATCTCCTCGGACAGCGCCCCTTGGACTTGATTTAACGACCGCGGCGACACACCTGGTCGGACCGCCAAATCCGCAACTCCTTGCCCAACTGCCAGCGACGACAATCGGGGCTGGCCCGTTGTTATTAGATTTTCCGCTGCCAAACTACGTCGTGCAGCCAGATGTACCTGACACTGCCATCTCACTCGACCAACTCTTCTTCCCACAATTCGACGTCAATTCATTTGTGCTCAACGAGTCGGATTTACCTACGGATGGTATGTTTTTTTTTGTCCTGACAACGTTTATTCGTGACAATACACGCAGATGAATTCAACCTACTTCTCATGTTCCATGCCCACGACTGGTCGATGCTCTATGTCGAATGCCACAACCACGTCGCGTTCCTTATTCTGGCTGGGTGCATCCAGCCCATGCTTCAACTCTCGGAAGATGTGACCAGGATAACCATCAACCATACTATCAATTGGCACCGGTTTATGCACCACGAGCCGCTCTGGTTCCCATCCGAAGCCTTCAACCTCCGCATCAACCAACTCACCTTCCACGCAAGTCTTGACGACCCGACCTTCCAATTTCTTTTTTACGCTCATCTCGGCAACATACCCACTTCCTTTTTCAATATGATCCGGGCCGCAATGCGGGCCCTTCTTTCGCCGCCTTCACAAAATTCAATCCACATGTATCCTCGCTCCCGAATGATCCGCGACATCAATTCGCTCCGAACTGAAGATAAGCTGTGGCTGCGACACTTGTTGCAGTGGGACCCGCGTTGGGGGTATGATTACTGGCACGTCATTGTTACTCACTCGAGCGGTTTTCAAGTAAGTCCGAATTTATCTTACAATCACTGATTTTGATTGCTTGCCTTATGTTAGGTACGTTGGTTCGCAGATCTCATTACACGCGATCTGTTATACCACGCCTTACGTTATAATGGATCCGTTGGGTGGCTGTCCGTGTTGGCGCCCGAACAAGATGATGAAAGGTTTCTTCTTACAGGAACTCCAATCGTCCTCCACATGGTCGCCTCCACCCTGACTGCTGTAAGTGCATCTCTTAACATAAGTGCCGACAAAAGCTCATTTAGTATGTTAAGCTTACGCTCGAAATGCTGTCGTTGGCCGACTTGTTGTTCTGTCCGCCAGGTGTCCACCAACGTTACCTCGAACTTTTCGGATTGATGAGAGCCCGAATCATGACATTTCTGCAGAGTATTGTAGACGGGACAAACGCTGCACTTGATCCCTCGTCTTCGCGCGATGCATTACTGGGTCTTCGGGATCTATTGTTACTGCTTCCGGTCAACGAGTAGCGCGGATTCAATTATGCTTTTCTTTTCTTAGGTCTCCAACGCTGTAAATGTACTTATATTTAGGTGTTCCTGGACTCTTTTAGCATCCGACAGAAAAGTCTCCGCAATTTCTGGCCCGAGTTGCATGTTTGTGTGTGGGGCGAGTTGTACTTAGCTGCCAGTTGTATTTCTACCCTCGATCTCCTATTCTCTATCAATATGTTTACCGTCACCAAAATTTGGTCATGAATGTTCTTCCAGAAGGTGCGCGTCGTGTTGTTGGGGAGAATGTTTCGACTGCTGAGGTTCGAATGTCCTTGGTAACCGTAATGTCATACTCCGCCTGAGGCAGGATTTTGACTTTGCGGGAATATGTTCCCAGGTGATTGATCATGGATCATTATATATAGTAGTATCCGCACGGCCGTCGAATGTTCGTGTTCGTTCCTTCCGTTGCGAATGTCGTAGAGGAGTTTCCGTTTCTTACTACGCGTAGCGAACTCGGATCGTCATGCCCTGCTCACGGTATTTCCTATTGCGCACGCGACAAGAAACCGTGGCTTCAGTACTGGCAGGAGTCGCTTTGCTTGCATGTGGTGCGTGCGATAAGCTTGCATGGGTTCAGGATTTTGTTCGCTGATTGTCTTACAATTTTGCTTGCGCAAGTGGCCCGCGATCACATAGACGCGATATTCACAGCAAGCAAGTGATTTCAACTTTGCATTTTGCTCATTCGTGGAACGATGAACGACAGCAGCGGCATGACAATGTTGTGGAGTCTCAATATTCGATATTCAATATTCAATGCCAGTGGTCGTGCGCACGAATGCATTCGATGATACGAGATGTCAACATTTGGATCTCGACGCCCGGCGGTGTCGCGGAAGGTGAGCTGTGTCTGTGTCTTCCTCGGCGTCCGCTCATTCGGATCTATTTACATAACAGTACTGCCTTCCCTCGCCAGAAGACGGTGTTCATTTTAGGCGCTTGTCGTCCCTGCGAGGTTGATGGAAATCATGCGGATCTGACTTCCTACAGGATGTTGTGTTCCTCAGAACACTATGCCGCGTTCGTACGATCTACAAGCGCCGTATAACAATGCCATCATCTTGCATGAGGCGCATATCATAGGCTATTAACGCCAACGAAACTTGGAATCAACGGGCACCCTCCTGCACAAAAATGAGGGCCGACGTATGAGCACCGTAGCTTCACAATTGTCAATCAGCATGTAGTTGTAGTGTTGTAATATAATCATTAAATGACAGGACTTGACTCGTTTCCGTAGAATTCCTGGACCCTTTACTAGAGGAGGGGTTTGGGGGGGAAACTCGTGTTCGGGGGGACGCGTAGCCAGGTGCCAGTGGGTGCCACGTCAATATAGCCTCGGGTTCGAACCCCCGCCAAACCGGGTAGTGGCGAAAGCCGAGTTCCCACAGTACTGGTGAGCCCTTGATGTCGTCGAAAGGTTCCTCACGCACAGTCTGAGTCC
>JBBPOT010000147.1:0-17642 GCA_038091595.1 Leccinum subatratum | reverse complement strand
TTTCCAGCTGGGATTCCGGCCTAGTACGAAGGTTTCGCGCGGACTGTCAGGTCTATCAGGAGCGGTGGAAGAAAGTGAACAAGATGGTGGAAGAAATCGTGCTCGAGCGCTCCAAGCGGTTCGATCGGCCACAAGTCAGATGACTGTAGGTGCCTGTGTAGAGAAAGATATTCCTTTTGTTCATAGAGTCTCGGCGGGTATTATCTGCGCCATAGCGGTCGAATAGAATAGATTCGAATGGGAATATGAGGTACTAAATGGCGCGTACGACGCGATGTTGCAAAATTGTGTTGTCTCCAATGGACACGTACGTCAAGACTGAGAGCAGCAGCGGTAATGAAAGTGAGTCGACGTACCGTGACTACCGTCCAACCCACTCGCCCTCGACAATTGCAGAGACTTATCAAGGATGGAGGGTGAATTGAACGCGCCAGATATGGATTGAGGGTTCACCATCAAGAAGACAGTCGTTCCTACGCCTTTTGCTTTTTGGTTCCCCGCCGTGGGGGCGAGTCTGCGATATGTATTACACACCACTGTATACTTCAAATTATAAGTTACAACGGTGCCTTACAAAGCCTCGTAAGATGTATATATGCCCCCTCGTTCACAAAAATGGATTGTACCGTTCTTAACATTGACATGTCAGACAATCGTCGATTTAAGACCAGCCTTGAGAAGGTCTGGAATCCTTTGGCGTACACGAGCTGAGGGAGCTTGGACATCGGAACACTATGCCCTCTTCCTCAATCCCTCGTCTCTCTAACCGGTTGTTGAAGAAGGATAAATACCAACTTATCGATGGGTGCCAAAGCGCGAGCTTTATGTATTGAAATGGCCCTCCAAAGTGGTGGTAGCTCCGCTATAGGGAACGAGGGGGAGGTGATACTTGCGGAATATATTGACGACCTTGATGACCTCTTCCGTGCTGTTGACCTGGAGGACGACGGAGTGGGGTAAGCTGGGGTGGTACGAGTTCTCCGAGGAGCCGTGAAGCTCTAAGGAATCCTTGTTCGTCTGCACGTCTGCATGCAACGGAAGAGATGCGGACTTGGGCAGTGGTGGTGGCGAAGAATTACGATGGTGGGTAGAACCGGGCCGCTGAACAGAACGTTCTCGATTACGCAATTTGGGAGGCGCTCCACGTAATAACGGGCGAGGACAAGGAGCAAACTTTGCAAACGGAAGGCCTAGTTAGTCAATAGTCAGAAGTCGAGGATACTCGGGTCCTTGTGTGGAATTTACCATCATAATCGTGAAATTTTTCCAATGCCTTGAAGCCGAGAATGCCTGAACTCCAGCCTTGAGCGTCTTTGGAACGGATCATGGCATCGTAATACCAGGACTCGACGGGCCCACCACGCCACCAACGCCCAAATGCACCGATGAACCAGGAATCCGAAGAAACGAAACCGTCTACATCCGAACGCGGGGGTGCGTGGCCATGAACACTAGTGGCGCGACGGCGACCCGCGGGTACAGCAGCACCTTGCGTCGTGGCAATAGTGCAAATTCCAAAGCTGTGAAAGACGTGCTTTGGGGTACGAAGCGATACGGAAGCACGGTTAGCAAAGTGGAAGGGGAGGGTTGTACGATCGACCGGGTTTCCTCTGTCTGAGCTGTGAGCGCGAGGATGAGAGTGTGTCGAGTCGGGATCCGGTGCAGAATCATCTGTGAGATCATCCAGGTTGCTCAAATGCTGGCGGAAAGACTATTCGGTGAGGTAAGTTCTGAAAGAGACTTCTGTTGGATTGGTGAGGTAGGCTGGTGATGGAGACGATGAGTATATATCGAGTTAAAAGAGAGTAATGACTGACCGAGGATGAGGACGACTGCGACGACGACCAAAGCAAAGATGAAGGATCGCAAGCCAGGTCTAGAGTGTACGGAATGATCCCATACTCGGATGGGAGACCATGAGGAGAAAAGACCGAGACCGCCAAAGGATAAGCTCATGAGCCAAAATACAAAGGTGTGTGGTGTTCGTGTGAGCCAGGTGGTCTGGTGAAAATGAGGTGGATGGCTGCCATAGGGGGATGCGAGCGATATGGGGGCATCATTGGATGCAAAGTAATTGAGCGACGGATCATTTTGGTGAACGTGTCTATTACTGCGCACGCACGCGAATGCCAGAAAATGGCTCTGGTTCCAGACCATGCTTTGAATTTAACGCTGCTATCTTTTCGTTTTCAGCCTTGCGTTCCGCCCGTAGCCACGCCATCCTAAGCCTACGGTCTATCTTTCCCGTCCCATCCTAAATTTCCCGGTTTTTCTTCATCTTGGCTAACACAAACGTCTCTAGATACTCGCGGGTGACGGTCAATTCGCGTGCGTCCGGCGTGGCTTTCTCCGGCAGTATCTCCGTACGTTGCAGGAGGCATCGACTTTCTGCAACGCGAGCCTCCGTGAAGGGAATGGTGTTGACGAGCGTGGTGAATTGGCGGAGGGTGTCTACGACCATGTGATGTGTCAGAGCGCCGGTTGGGTAGCCATACTCGCCATCGTAAGCGTTATCGTGCTCTCCTTCGTCAGCTTTCCAGCCAGGGTTCGGACTTGCGTTGGACGGATGGTCCGCAGGCTCATCTGAGCGACGGGGCAAGTTAGGTGAGCCGCAGTCTTTGGTGTGACGATCGATCATTTACCGTCGGGATAAAGGAGTTGCTCAAGAGCCTCCGTCGAGCTGGAAGGGGAGGGAGAAGCCTCGTTGGCGACCGGTTCATCTTGTCCTGGCAGAATAACAAAGCAGTCAGCGGTGACTACTCACGCTGGATCCACAGCATACGCACCTTGGGGATACGCATGACCTACAGAAGGTCCTACTACAGGTGCAGGTGAGGGCGTACCCTTGCGCGATTCTCCGATTGGATTTGGTTCTGGAGACACCGACAAGATCGGTGGGTTTTCAGTGTTTCTGAGGTGCAGTTTAGTGTGTTGATGGTATCATAGAGCGAGGAACACGCACTTGGTTACCGGCACGCCTGTGAGGTGCTTCTGGATGAGTCTACGAATGATATCTTCAGTCTTTCCAACAGCACGGACCACTTCTCGCTGTGAAAGATGGGAGTTAGGGTTCAAGCGAGCGGAGTCAGTGCTTTGACATTCCAAAACGGGATTCGCTTAGATTCGGTTGTGGGTCCAACTTGTAATGACGGTTATGGTATTGTTCTCGGGGAAGGTCCACAATATTCGCCAACACCATAAAACACAAGCCTGCGCAACTTGACGTGGATTTCCCCCAAGCGTCGTAGGCTGTCCCAGCGTGAGAGGGTTGAACGGGTCGAATGTGCCGCTTCGCAGAGCATGGAGACCGAATCCAAGCGTATTAAAGGTCAGGAGGACACCTACGACGAACTTGCCTACGAGGACCGCATACTGCTGCAGGTGGGATTTGATGGAGAAACTCGCGTGGAATCGAGACGACTCGATGAGAGGGGTCCTAATAGCCTGACACGCAGGAGGAACACGCTTTGATAAGTGCCTAGTTGGATTCATGACTGGCTCATCCGCGTCAGATCCAAGTCGTGGGTCCCGGTCATTGAACGTCGCTTCCCTTACGGCGGCTCACGTGGACCGGAGTAGACACACGCAACCTGTATTCTTGTCAGAACATGACGGGGACGACGGAACACCGCATCAGCGACCCACCGTAATGCAAGAACCAGCCATAATATTGCCCACGTACAAAAGTTGATCCCACCCCTCCATCAGTGTCGTGTCAGAAAATACACCGCATATAGGCCCACTTGGCAAGAACGAAACCACTCACGCGCATCCAAAGTCGACATACATACTTGCGCTGCCGACGCAACAAGTAATACCCCAGCAACAACAGCGACGCAAAGATGCTCGCCGTCCCACCCCACCAAATGATCGGCGTTCCCAACAAGTAGTACTTGGGTTGATTGCCTCCCCAGCCGCATGAACGGCCACTCGGTCGGACTCGACAACTAGGATATCTTCCTTGTCAGGTCAGGTATAAGTGTCTTGTTGGATGTCATCATCGTCACCTTCAGGTGCCAAAAGTCCGTGCAGGAACGGCGACCTGTACAACTTCATGTTGCCCTTGAGAACTGCAAAAGCAGATCGTCAGAAGCCTACCCCAACAGGGCAACGCGCGTCACAACGCACGACGATCGTTCCAGTGACTCTCCACGTTCTAGTGCGTATGTGCATTGTTCGGATCGTTTTCTTGCACGCAACTGACTTCGACCTGCTTGAAACCCCACTGCAGCAAGATAGCATTGGCGGCGGACAGATAATACCCAAGCACCCCGTATCGGAACCGCAGTCTGGTCGTCAGCGAACGCACGCAGCTAGTGGCATGTTCACGATCTCGACTACCCAGTGATTATGCTGGTCCCCGAGCGTCCGCTTCCGTACCCAGAAAATTCGTAATCGGCCTTGGTGCCGGGTGCCGGGACCGCGTGGGGGCGTAGGTTTCGCGTCGTCGGCGCATGCTGAAGTCGCAAGATGACCCCGTGGCCAAGATACTTGAGCACGCCGTTCTCATTCTACTCGGGTTCGCGCCAAGTCAGAAGCACGACCCAGTGGTTGTTGTCTTGTAGTGATAGCACGTCACTTGTTGTTGTCCAAAAACAACAGGGAACGTCTGAACGTGCGAGTGGAGCACTGGCAGGCCACCACCCCAGCCCATGTTTTTCAGCGTGAGTTTGGAACTATACCCAATCTCTGATGCACGTTATTCCCATCATGAGTACGATCAAATTTCACACAACGTGACACCGACCAAGGGGGTTCTTGTAGAAGTCGTTGCCGACTAGATGTGCCTGAAAGCGAACTCCTCTGTAAATCCCTCGCACCCGAGTGGTTCAGGATGAGAAAGTGAATCTTGAAGAAGCTCGAGAGGGATGATGGCAATCTCCTCGCGGTCGTCCCTGCACCACTTTTTGACCTAGTGGAGTGCATGGACGAGGACATTTGCGTCGCCGACGACGAGATCTGCGTCCTTGTTCGGGATGCCGTCGCTTATCCTGCAGCCTTTCCCTATCTATCCCTGTGCCTCGGCTCCGGATGGTCTATCCCTCCTTCTGGGTACTCCTTCTTAGTCTGCTTCTGGCCTGAGGAGGTGGGGTGCTGCTTTGCGCCGTGGGTGGTGACAAAGGTGCGGCGATTCGGACTCTGGGTTGGGCGTGGGTGGCTCGGGCTCGGGCTGAGGGTGGCGGCGATCACTCGAAACTTGTACAGATTCTTATCAACCAGTTCCCGTAGTGCAACAAAACACCGTTGCAATGAGATAGCAGCTGTACAGATGGTCGCAAATCGAGTCTTCCCAATCCCCTCTAACCCACGGGATGTTCCCATTCTCTGTCTAACTGCTTCCAACTTCTCGGAAGCAAGACACGACTTTCGAAAGAAAGCACACACCGCACGAAGATTATTTATCATCTGAACGAGTCCCTATGTCAACTTATGCTTGTAAATAGCGCGTACTATGAGAGAAGACCCACCTCCTTGAACGTCTCAAGGCTTGCGAGATCTTTTGCTAAGAGATTGAGATGATGGCAGACATCCGACATAGGAATATGTGTCTTTACTTCTTCTGCCACAAGCTGACGTGCAAGCCGAGTGTTACCTGCATTGTCTAATGTTATTCCTGAGAAACGATGCCTTTCCAACCAAGTCCATGGATCGAAGAACCATCCGAGCAAGGTACTCGCCAGTGTGGGACATGTCTAATGAGCCTTCACCTTCAATGAGAAAGCTTCGTCCTTCAGCAGTTGTGAAATGGACGGTATAGACTGATCTCGGTCGCTTCGTGGACCCTCCATCAAAGAAAGCTGTGAGATGATGTTGCGCCTCCAAATACTCCAAGCTGAGGGCCCGAACACGAGCAGCCTCACTAGGAACGTGTTGGTCCACGATCACAGTGCTGCATGCAGGTATATAGGCACTATTAGCGATTGAAAACGTGTTCCGCCACTGTGGATAGTCCACAAGACTAGGTGGCAATGCGGCAGCACAAAGCAGAGTTGCTGAAAATCATGAGGTGGTGGTAGCGGAAGACTTTGCAGTGCTTCTGTGACGGTGGATGTGGCCATCGTGTCGGGTGGAAGCGTACCGAAGTACCGTGGGTGATCTGACCGAGCGGAACCACATGGAGGAAGGGGGAAGTCAACGAAAGCCGTCAGAGAGAATTTCCGGGGGGGAAATGAAATGAGGGCTTTGACGACCGGCGGCACTACAGCAGGCATCTCCGAGGTACCTTCCGACCCTCGCATCTCCACATCTTCGTTGACATTGGTCCGGGAAGGTGCTGCTGGTGCTGCGTCCAGAAGCATGGGCGGTCAATGGCCCGGGTGAGGGACAGACTGCGAATGAGATGGAAAAAAAAACTTACATGGTAGCTAGCCGTCGCTTTCAGAGACACTGAGCAGCTGTCAAATCATCCTACCGATGCAGGATCGACAATACAGGACAGATGCGGCATAGTCACGACGAGGGACAGGTTTGGTAAGCCGCACGCCGGTGGTCGGTGGCCTGAGGTAGTCACGTGATGGTTAATAACCACCATCGAAAGGTGAACGTTTTGAACACCCGGAACCGTTTTCGCCCGTGCCCTAGTCGAGATGATAACGCTCAACCTCGCATCTCAGTGACAGCCCACGTGCAAGTTCAAGTTGAGCCTATTTTCTGGCCCGACTTGCACTTCGCTGTAGTTGATCTGACTTTCTCAATCCAACCCTCGGGACTTGTATCTCAGATGCCAAGGACCCTGCATGTTAGGTTTCGACTCTGTACTGTAAAGTTGGTTCACCACTGGCAGGGACCGGGTGTTCTGTGAACAGCACCGGTGATCAAGTTACCACACCCTATCCGTAAACGCACGAGCACTGCGGGATTGGATGGCTAGCCATCCACGCATACATTCCTTCCTGAACAAGCACAGGATCGTCCCTGTCAGGGGTAGTCGTATGTGGAGAGAAGATGTTCATTATGCAAACGGTCGACGACGCTCGACCGACGAAAAGGAGACACTCTATGAAACCCACAACCTGCATCGAAATTTTCACCCACTGCAACCCTAGACACCGTCCAGCCAAATGCCGAGTGGTAGATATGTATGTAAAGAAATGAAAAAAGCGTCCTATTAGAGGGGTATCGAGTCCCGAGTCCCCATTCCCAGTCGCTGCCTGAGAAGTCGATGTCAAATGCGGTACATAACGTGGAGTTGGGTATTTCCCAGTCAAATGCCGAGTTAGCAGATAAATATAATAAAAAAGAGGCCAGCGGTTATCGAATCCCGTTCCCAACCTGCTGTTGACAGAGGATGTAAAGTCAAAAAGCTCAAAACATGGGGAAACGTGAAATGGGTATAGCCCGGCCAGATGCTGAGTAAAAATCAAGTCGCATTCCCAACTGCCAGATGAGTTGATGTTGAAACCAAAAGTTCAACTTGCAGACCTCGATCCTTCCCCATTGCACGTCTAAACGCCGGGCAACGTGAAATCAGGAAAATCCGGCCAATTCCCCAATCCTCCGCTGATCCGGACCCACGCCGAATGCGACGGCGTCGGCCTGTCCAACACGAACGATGCCACCCGGGTGGACAGACATGCGCGTTCGGCAGCGCCGTAATCGTGCACGTCGTCCCCGAACACGAGAACTCGGGGAAGAGGATCTGGCCACCGCTCATGACATTGCCGTGCGTGCTCGACGAGGCTGCATTTTTATGTGTCTTCAGAAAGCAACCACGGCCAACGAGGAGAATCAGGGAACCCACCTGCAACGAGGGAAACCCGCATCGTGCTCGTAGTCCCCTGAAAGAGCGTTATCACGATACCGTACATCCCCTCGAGCTCCCAGTCCGTCTCCACGATCGTAAACGTCGCTGCTGGAACCCCTGGTTCAAATACGATGGGATGTACACTTCGATCCGGAACTCCTCGGGGTATATCGCCGATCCGTTGGCATAGTTCGTCTCTGGATCGGACCGACACGAGCACGCGGCTGTCCGGGAGGAGCGTCATCTCGGAGTGGTACAGCCGCGCAACGGTTGAGGATCGAGAAGCGTTGGCCGACGAGTTGCGTGGGGTCATACAGGAGCGCGTTGAAGTTGGGATCGCTGCCCAGACCGAACCCGGCGAAGCCCTAATGTGCGCCGTTCATGATCATGTAATTTCTGCAAGGAATGTGTTGTGAGTCACACACGCAACGCGTCCCGGACTCGAGCTTACCCGTCCGGAAGCGTGACCATGCACGGCATCACTCTCTTCGACGGCTACCGTTCTCTCTTCAGCCACACTGCAGCAATATTTCACACCAAGCATACAACTCACCATCCTGTCCAACGTCCACGTCGAATTCGCCGCCTCGGGCGCGATCGAGACTCAGTTATCGAGCGCAATACCCGCTCCAGGCGTCGATCCCCCGTGAATCAAAATCTCGCTTGGATCCGTGTACGGCGCGCGCTGGGGAAGAAGCACCGCGAACCCTTCCATCGGATACGTACGGCCCCCAAGGAAGTTGTTCACCGCACCCGCCATGTTGGGCAGCACCGTGACCGTGTCGAATGTGACCGGATCCGGTATCCTGGCTTCATTGTAGTATCCTGAATAAAAGTCAACCTTGAGTCGACCTGTCGAGCCTACGACTCATCGGTCCACAGGCTCACCGATGAAGAACCGTCCGCTCGGAAGCACCAGCAAGAACGGGTACAGGTTGTTTGGGTCCGTACGTTGCAAATAGTCGAGCGTGATGGTCGTATCGCCCCCCAGCGGCTTCGGATCCCCAGACTGAGTTGCGGTGGTCCATTGCTTCCCGTCTCCCCACCCACGACGAAAATACTCCCATTCGGCATCATCATCGCTGTGGGGTACCATCTCCCACGCTGTCATACCACGCAGATAAACAATCGATCATAGTTTAAGGGGTCCAAACAAACCTGGAGCGACAGCTCGTTGACATTCTCCTCCCAATCGTGCGTCCCGTTCACGCCAGGGCTTCTATCTGGATAGTACAACCTGACACCAAAGGTCGACGTGAGCGACCAACCACCGACGTTGATCTGTCTAGCGCCTTTATCAGGCAAGATGATACTCCCCGAACAAAACACGTCGGACTTGACGTGCATCTCACGCCAAGCCAACAGGTAATCATCCGTCAGGCTGAGATCAAGCTCGTACGCACCCGTCGAGTTGTCGTACTCGGATGTGCCCCATTTCTCGAGGAACGGACGCCAACGGTAGCGATCAGGAGGCCGCCGATGAGGAACTGTGAGATAAGTATGATTCCCATGGGTCAATGTCATAAACACTTGATGTGGCGTCGGTCGCTAGGGAACAAAAGACTTGCCTTGTAATAATCGGTGTTCTCTGGCGTGTTCCAGGTTCCCGTCCAATAATATGTCGTCAGCAAGTTAGAACCTCCGCAGAGATGATTAGGATCGCCGGAACAAGCCATGCTACACTCTGAATTTGCCACGAACGTCCCGTTGTTGTCCGTGACGTCGGTGGTGTCACCACAGACTGACGTATCCCCCGGAGTTAGATCTCGGGGGAGGAGGGAGGAAGGAAAAAAAAAACTCACAGCACTGGGAAGAGTACCCCAATCCCGCAGCTGGGTAACCGTAGACTGCGCACTGGTTCAGGCAAGCCTCGACCGTGTTGATCGTCGTCCAGTCCATCTCATACGGGAACATTCTCACCTCGTTAGGCAGTTCCCTACGTTGCGCGGGGTCAGCAGCACGAACCCAATATGGGGCATCACTCACGAGAGACATCCTTTGTACTGCCACGATCCAGGGAGACTCGTATTCTGAATCGTAGGGACGGGGTATATAGTGAAGTTACCAGTCGAACTGTACACCGAGAGTAGGTTGGGACCTCCACACACCTCCCTACGACGTATGTACTTGGCATCAGCGGCGACGCGGAAGAACAGTTCGTCTACTCACGTTGCTTTTCCCGCACACGCCATATCACAGTCGCCTTCGGATCCCAGAACGGCGCCGTTCACCATGTCATCGCCACAGACTGTCAATGAAACGAACCATCAGCGCTCATAAGTCGGCCGTTGGCAACGACGACCTCAAAAATAAAATCGAAAGGCGCTGCGGGGACCTATCGATTCTCCACACACGACGTAGTCACAACACTGGTCGGCATACTCGACTTCCGTAATCGTGAAGTTGTTCGTGCTGCAGTAAGCAATGTAGCTCTCGATCGTCGTGTTGCTGCTGTCGAACTCATTTCCGAGAACTCGCCCGTTGGCGTTGTCCACGTAGCAACCAGCGTACGTCCACGTTTAACCCGGGAGTCCAGTCGTCACAGGCGACGGCGTGCCCGGTGCGTTAGACCACCACCACCACCCGAAGAAGTGCCATCGGACCCCAGCATTCCCGTGTAGTTATACACGTTGAGACGGTCAGGACCCCCGCAGTATTCAGAAGAATTTCAGCCGAACGAGGCTCGTACCTGCGGAGGTGAGGGCTGCGAGCGGGGAGCGGGACGGGAGAGGACAGTTCCGCGTTTGATTCGAGTGCGGTCCTATCGACCTGAGCCTGGGCTGCAGCAGGGGACAGGACGGCGAGGACGGCCTTGGGATTCTTGGTGGCCTTTTTTTCGAGGGTCGAAGCGGCATGGTTGACCTCCCAATGGGCGCAGCATATCATTCTCCTGACCCATTCTGGGGAACCGGATAAGTGGAGGGTCTGGGAAGCGGGCTTGTCCTTATCGTCGTCGGCGATGGAGTCTTTGAACTCGATTTGGTCCCACGGTACAAAAGCTTCATCGCGCGGGACTCTGATGCGGGGATTTGTTCCAACCTGTGCTTCTAAGATCCTAGAAGCAGCGCGGACTCTTTAAGCAAGGGCGCTCGTGCCTTTCTTGAGAAAATCAAGGGTATTGAGGGCTACGCCGGTTCCGTGAGCGCCCGAGGTCAAACGTATGTGGGGGATGAACTGACCTTCGTTCTTGCACAGAAGGCACAAGACCTGTTACTGCAGCCTGGAAAGACACGCACGAGTGTCTCTGTCTACTATCGCCCACGGGGAGAGGAATTTAGAAGAAGGCAAATCTTGAAGCCCGAGACTCTCGATTTCGATGCCGTTAGCCCTTTCAAGTGACGCACGCCAGATGCAAAGGACGGGATACCTTTGTTGGAGAACGTTTGATGATCATGGATCAAGTTTCTCGCCCCTTGCCAAGACCCTGACGACTTTGCTAGGTTGAGCTACCACCTCCATCATCTGCATGACAACAAGCGGACGTTCGACGAGTCCGCTCCTACGTGTGACAGGAGGGCCACTGCCGGTGTGGGAGTTGATCATGCCGCGTCCTGTCGGTCGCTTTCCGCTTCCGCCCTCGCCGTCTTCGGCACTTCGGTGCTGGGGAGGCGAAGTAAACGGCATAGGAGCAGGCTCGAACTACGAGTGTCGGGATGCCGGCTCGGGCTGCCCAATGGCCGATGAGAATCCCATGTAGACGAGGATGGGGAGAACGATCAGACAGAGAACCCGCGCTCCCCAGTGACGTAGTTGACCGCGCTGCGAAATATAAGACTCGTCAGTGGGGAACCGGTAGACTATATGCGTTACCTGGCCTTACGGTCGGTGGACATGCGCAAATCGCCAAATTTATCCCAGAGATCCTCGATTGTGTATAGACCCACAACTGCGGTGATGAAGAATCCTATCCATTTGACGCTGTGTGGTCGACGTTGATCAAGGGCCGTTATAATCACAACCGACCTTGTCACACAGCCAATGGAAGTACCCGTCAGAGCAAGCCACATCCACCAGTCAAATGAAAACGAGCTGTGAGACACAAGTGTGAGCGGTACGAATGAACCAAGCGAAACACCCGGTTGACTCACTGGTATTGTTTATTATGAAATTTTGCGAGGAAAAAAACGGTAGTGAACTTGAAGAATAACAGCATAGAATCCAGGAGGATGAACCGCGAGATATATAACCGTGCAACGCCTGCAAGAACCAAACACGCATCACCGTCAAACGACCAAGTCAGATAGAACATGCGCGACACGCACCGCACAACACCGTGAGCGCGACCAAATGACACGCCCACGGACTCGTACCCAGCTCGACCGCAGTATACCACCCGAGGGGCACGAGGGCAATCCCAAACATCGCCGCGATCACTCGCATGGCCACGTACAGCACGCTCGCGGGATACACCTCTCAGCTCTTGACTTCAAAGTTGCCGTCGTAGCCCGTGACGAGCACCTTCCCCAGCGGCGGGTGCACGTCGAATAAACCTGCTTGAGGTAGTGCGACCCAAACTTGCCAAAGTGTGCCTCGTAAACGACTGTGTTCGACAGGCCGATCTTGTAAAAGCGAGTCTGTCAGGAAAGAAGAGTATATGTTGCAGGAGGAACGTGTTCCCAAATTTTCTGGATGAATTCGGACTGAGACAGTCGTCAGTCCAACTGAGTGAATACAACTTGTGTATCCGCCCGCTGTTAACTCGACTTGTAGCGAGCCTCTGCTTCGAATACACAACCTTCCCCCCGCACGGCACGCTCGTGGGATACACCTCTCCGCTCTTGAACTCAAAGTTGCCGTCGTAGCCAGTGACGAACATCTTCCCGGCGGTGCACGTCGAAACAAATCTCCCGCTTGAGGTAGTCCAACAGGAAAGAAGAGTATATATCGCAGGAGGGACGTGTTCCCAAAATTTGCTAATTCGGACTAAGACAGTCGTCAGTCCAACTGAACGGAAGGTGCTGCGGAGCGACAAAGCCCCGGTGCAGAGGAACGTACAATGGACGTGGGCGGCGGTGAAATACGACTTGTGTATCCGCCCGCTGTTAACTCGACCTGTAGCGACCCTCTACTTCGAATACACATCCCTTCCCTCGTCGTCGTACCCCGCCGCTCATAAACCCCCCGCTGTTGCCCGGCCCTCCCGTAATGCGTCTTCTTGTTGATGTATCCTCAGACATGTAGTGCAGAGGCAGAGTCGCTTCGTGCTGCGTGGTCGAGGTTGTCCAGGGATGTGGTTGCGGTTGTTGAAAGAATACGAAATCTCCTTAAATTCGTATGACGTTAAGAAACTCTCGAACAAGGGGCTGGCAGTGCTGGTTGGGCACTCTACCACTTGTGGGAACACCTGTCCATTCGTTGAGCCCCATTGTCAAGGGAGTCGATGATACGCCCGCAATTAACCAACCAAGTCGATCCCTTCCCAGGTGCCGGTGCCGGTTCGGCCGTCATCCTAACATTGCCATCCACCTCATCCACCGTCCACCTATCTCCCGCTGGGCGCCCAAAGATGCCATTGCCACTATTGATGGCCGGCTCCGGATGGTCAACTCCCGGTTCAGACCACTATCAACCCTGCCAGTGAAGACTTGGGGGATGAAGTCGTACGCGATGCTGTGCAAAGGGTTATTCCAAGGGCATTTGAAGAATAGAACCTACAAAAAAAAAGAAAAAGAAACAGATAGTAGTCAGAGACACGTTCCGGGCGTTCCAAAATCAACAAGACCTATGCGGGAGAATTGACCTACCAATAGGGTTGACAGCTTGTACGGATTATAGAAGCAATGCTTCATCCTCTCCGACGAGAGCTTCTGAAGTGGCACCCTAGCCCGTCGACCATCGCGAGTTCAGATGTAATGGATGCTTGTGAACTTGATGACTCCTGCAGACTATGTTGGGAAGTGGTCTGTGCGGCGTGCTCTGATGATAGTGGAGAAGAAGATAGGCTTGGTTGGAGTGCACTGGAATCAAATTCTGAACATGAATATGTCCATGGAAGCGCTATTGAAAATGCGCCCGACAACAGCGGAGTTAGCTTCTGCTCAGTGCTGTGCCCGAAGGTGGGAGACACATACTTCGAGCGCAACCCAGAAAAATCCATGGCTGCTATGATCGTGTCATTTGCCGAGGCTATATCGTCGCATCTCTTGTACACTTTGTTTGGCTTCACTAGTCACCTATCGTCTCGCCCTGCGCCTGGTCAGAAATTTCTGTCTGCGATGTACTGTCTTGTAAGGTAGTTCTTACATTTTGGTATTCGAGTTGTACCCAGACTCACTGGCACCTCTTGATTTTGACCCCAACCTCCTCCTCTGCAAGCACGGCGCCCATTGCCTCCCATTCTGTGTGCCGTGCTTATTTTGTTGATAACCAGAGATGGCGACATTGAAATGTTGACTCTATTGTACAAACTAGTAATGCGCGAACTTATCAGACGCATGCCAGTGCCTGCATATCGTAGCGAATTAAATTGCCGCATCCAAAGTTTTCCCCCAGTAGTCACGGTGCAGCTGCTTGCAAGGAGAAGAATGACCAGGCTGGCACTGCCTGTAAATGCGCCGGACATCGTTTATACTGATGCAGACAATGAAGCTATCGTCAATTTCTACCGCGATGCGGGTACGTCGTCTATGCCCGACCGTTCTGATTTCTACCTCTGAGTCTTTGTCTACTGACGGTTGTAGTCACCACCACTTGGCACTCGGTCAGCATCCCGATGCGATCTTTCTTTTTTTATAATTTCATTGATGGGCGCGATGATCTAGCTCGGCACGTGTGCCAGGAAACCCCGAGACAAAGGTGGGTGGTCGATGTCCGCCTGAACGCGTACGGCGTGGCCCTATAGTGGAAGGTATGTACTATATGGCATTTCCGGGATGTGAGCTGTTCAACAACTCTAGATCTGTCGGACTGGCCGACTCCGAGTCAGTCCGGACGTGATCTTCGGTTCCCGAACATTGGACTATGATTCTCCACCTGTGATAGCAATTTTTTTTTGCAGACAACACATACATACAGCCAGTTGTAGTCTCATACCCCGCTGTGCAATTTGTGATACGGTACACGTCGCTTTTGTAATCGAGGTAGAGTATACCATCCACACTTTATGTTTGCTTCTACAACAAAAAAAGGATAATCGGGTAGAATATCGACGATTTAAATCCTTACCTGCCCAAGCATCTAATTGACCCAAAACACAAAGAACAAACATAATAAGACTCTTCGAAACACATGGCGTAGTATCTTTCAAAGCATGTCAATAGCTCGCAACCATCAGACAAGGTCCGCAAATCCGACCTGTTGATTGCCGAAATCGAACACGTGTAGACGCTCTGTGGGAAAATGGCACAAAGGGGCCAGGATCCTGGCAATTCTGACGAAGGAGTTCAGTGCTTGGGTCAGCTAAGGATGTTGGAAGCTCACCGCGCAGGCCAACGATGCCGCTAAAACAGTCAGGCGAACCACTCTGAACCGGTCCTAGGTTAAAGATTGATTCAGGGATCTCAAACGTCCTACCCCCGCCGAAGTTGAAGCGTATCGTCGGGAATTCGCTACACGGGACTGTAGTACCAGTAGGACGCACAATGGAACCGAAGCATTAAATTGGAATTGGACAGGGACTCACAGCTGTAATATCCATCGCCGACGCTCTCGCCACAGTCCGAGGACCCAGTACAGTCCAGCCACTTGCAATTCACATCTGGTCGTAAACTTGATTGTCCTTTATGTTCACTTCCCAGTGTTCCCGACTTGACAGCATCAGCTCACGTCCGTGTCCACTCGGCACTTCAACTCACCGTTTCAGTCACGGGTGTATAGATGATTTCTCCTCGCTGTTGGCTCCACCAAGGTACAGCTCGCCTGCATCAGAGGTTACCTTGAGCGTGAATACTGTATGCGTTCGGAAATGACGGAAAGCATACAGCAAGGCCAGCAATGATGACTTCAGCAGTATATAGTTTGCCTGATGCAGCGATTCCATCTTCAAACTCAATGTCGAATGTCGAACCCTGAGTTTCGGACATGTACGACGAAGCAGGGTTCTAGCGGGCATGTTCTGAGCAACTGGAGCATGTGGGACCTGGAAGGAAGAGATCACTGCGTGGGACTGAGCAAATGAGTCACGGGGGTTTGATGGGATGTACCCACCTGGAACCAGTGTCGATATCAACTGCAATGGAGGTCAGGTCGAGTATATCAGGAATACATATCAGTAAAAGATTTGGGAGGAGTACCAATTGTAATGGTGCCATACCAGACGAAATGTGATGACTTGTCAAGGCCGCGGCACCGTGACCAACAGCATGAAGTTTAGAAGCTCCCTCCCTTTCATCACAAGAGAGTGGTATATCCCCGTATTTCCCTCATGGTTTTCGAGGCCGCGAAGTATTTACTTATAGGAAGGATAATGTAGGTTGAGCCTTGAGCGTACGCATTAACTGATTTGACATGTGGTGGAGTGCGTTCAAATCCACGCTGTTATCAGGCTTCAACAATGAAGAAGCGATCTGGTTGCATCGTGGGTGAGAACTGGTTCTATAATATTGATCATGCTAATAGGCTGATGAATCGACGAAGTTTCGAAGCAAATTTTTTGAAACATTTTTTCTGCACCATATTGAAGACAGCTGAAAGTAATGCAGCAACGCATGGCAATGATCTGCACTGAATCGCAGTCAGATGGCAGAGAGATGAAACTGGTGAATGATGACGAACCATCAGTGCCAGTCCGACTGATCATGACCATAATAAACGGCACGAACAAGGTCAAGGGAGCGACTTGGCATTCAAAGAAGAAAATCTGTTCCACCCATGCTTATCAACTGGACCAAGTTATTACGCCATGCATTGTAGATGGCGCACGTCACCTTTACACCGCGAAATTTATTTCGGCTTCAACGAGTTGTGAATTCCATCAATGACCTATCATGCAAGGTATGTATCTTTGATCAGAACAATCGGCGCTTCTGTCAACGGCGTTTTGCCGAAATTCCGCCCTCCGAAGGCGCATGGCGCACGCGACGCGATTAGGCAACGGACGCGGCCCGCGTCTCAATCAGAATGGACAGGACTCGATGTAGCACACACTACCCCCGGAGGGCCCGAGCGACGGACGAACGACACGACAGCGGTGTCGATCAGAGTGGGGGAACGAAGTGAGAACCCGATTTAGGTCATGAGTTCTGATCGCGGCCGTAAAATGAGTCCTCTTGCCCGGTGTGAATTAGAGCGATCCGATGATATGATGCGGCTCAGGTCCAATTGAAATGGGACGTGGACCCGAACAGAAGAGAACGGCGGACGAACGACGCAATAGCGATGTTGTGAACAAGAGTCCAGGGTCGGGGTGGTGGAGCGACGCAGCGCTGAAACGACGCGGACCAGCGGTCAAGAGAGACGTGATGCGACATGAAGGGCTCGAACGACGGACCTCGAATAGATGTTGTGGCGATATCGTCAGCGTGGCTCCGTGTCGAATTGAATCCCTCCGTTTGGCGTGGGGAGGGCATTGTACACACAAGATGGAGTTCTGCCTGCTCGGGACGCGAACCCGACGCAAAGAAAACGGTGACGAACGACGTGACGGCGATGTCGCGAGCGAGAGTCCAGGCGTCAAGGTGGTGGAGCGACGCAGCGCTGAAACGACGGTCATGAGACACGCGATACAATGTGAAGGGCTCGAACGACGGACCTCGAATAGATGTTGTGGCGATATGGTGAGCGTGGCTCCGTGTCGAATTGAATCCCTCCGTTTGGCGTGGGGAGGGCATTGTGCACACAAGATGGAGTTCTGCCTGCTCGGGACGCGAACCCGACGCAAAGAAAACGGTGACGAACGACGTGACGGCGATGTCGCGAGCGAGAGTCCAGGCGTCAAGGTGGTGGAGCGACGCAGCGCTGA
>JBBPOT010000146.1:0-17749 GCA_038091595.1 Leccinum subatratum | reverse complement strand
GTTTTGCGTTCAATGAGGTAATGACCTCAGTAGAGCACCTAACTGATAAGCAGTGGAGGAAGATTCTGGATGGATCAAAGGAGTATATGGGAGCTCACAAGGCTACTCCCAGTGTTGCTGTTACGTGTTCACAGATGGGATTGGTGTCAGGAAGGGCAGCATGTATTGAAGTAGATTCTGAATAGTGGTAGAAATGGCTTATAATGGACCTGATTGCTATGATGTTGGCCCTGAAAGATATGGTTATATGGTGAGCTGATGATTTGATTTAACTGTGAATAATGAGGTAATGAGGCACCTGACATCCTATTCATCTGATATACTGCAATCTTGAAAAGCTGATATGATATCCAAGCTGCTGAAGTGAAAGTGGTGAAATATTGACTTTTTGAAGTGCCTGAGAGGCTGACCACCTGGTTCAACCATTCAAGTGATACAGTGAAATAATGATATACACAATTGACTATGATGCTGAGTTTCTGATTTCCTGAAATGATGAGATGCTGGTCCACTGATGATAATATCATATTGATTCCTTGATTGACTGGCATGCTGAGAGTCAATGATAGTAATGTCATATTATTTTCCTGACACAACTGACAGGCTGATAGTGTGGTGTGTTAATACACTGAAATCCTGAAAAATCTGATATTTTGACTGTTTGACTACCTGAATTTTTGGCATACTGAGGTGGTTGCTATTCTGACTGATTATTTTACTGCTGTAACTGATGTAACTGGTTTACTGATACAATGTATAGCTGGAACAATGAAGTGCTGACTTGATGCCTGGCTGCTGTCAGATAACAACTTTCTGCTTCAGCTGATAGACTGACACACTGAGAGTACTGATGGAACTGCTGTCAGTCCTGGCAGTCCATGTCAGTAAGGCAGAAAAAATGTAGGTTTGCTGATGCGGGATACCCCCCTCGCCTACACGGCTGCCAAGATCGCCCTGGGACACACCCTTCCCGAGTTCCCCAACGCTGTCACGAAGACGACTACTGCATGCTTTGATTTGAACCTCTCTGGACTACATCGTGATCAAGATCCCTAATGGGATCTTGCTAAACTCAGTACTGAGGTTGATCGTGCAGTTGGCAGCGCCGTGAAGAGTGGTTGTACTTTGAAGAGCTGGGTTGGGAACGCGTGATGGATATATATGAGTTGGAACGCGCAAAAAAAGGCGTTATTGTTAGCATTGGAGGTCAGTTGTTTCTCACTTCTGCAACGTGGTGTCAGTTGAACATTCCGCCCTAACAGGTCAACTCCCACAAAATATTACACTCCGGCTGAAGGAGAGCGACGTCAATGTCCTTGGCACGGACCGACAACGCAGAGGATCGCCACAAATTCTGGAGTATTCTTGATTCCATCGGAGTCGATCAACGCGAGTGGGCTGAAGTTACGTCGTTGGAAGCTGCCAAGGAATTCGCAAACCGTGTCATGTTAATACACAGGATTTCGTCCCATTGTCCGAGTGCAATGCTGAATCAATATATCCAGCTATCCGGTCCTCGTGCGGCCTTCGTACGTTCTTTTGGGAGCTGCGATGAACATTGTGCATGAAGAATCTGTGCTCTCGCACACCCTCACTGCAGCGTCCTCGGTTTCACCTCTCCACCCTGTTGTCATCACAAAATTCATCTCCAACGCTCAGGAAATCGACGTCGATGCCGTCGCTTGCAAGGGCCAGCTTCTCGTGCACGCCATCAGTGAACACGTTGAGAACGCTGGTGTCCATTCGGAGATGCCACCCTTGTGCTTCCTCCCTACGCGTCGAGCGAGCGAGACTTGGATAGGCTGAAGGACATCGTGTCGCGAGTTGCTCAAGCATTCGAGATTTCTGGACCTTTCAATATGCAAGTGATTAAGAAGCCTGCCTCTACGGCTGTGGTGGGGAGGACGAGCTCAAGGTCATCGAATGCAACCTGCGTGCATCGCGTTCGTCCCCCTTCGTTTCCGAAGTGCTGGGACACAACTTTATCCATACGGCTGCGACTGCAATCACCGGCGTCAATGTGCCAGAGCCTGTTGACTTGATGAAGGAGAAGCGAGGCTACACGAGTATCAAGGTTGCTCAATTTTCTTGGACGCGACTGGGCGGTGCAGATCCACAGATCCACTCCCTGGCGTCGGTGCGCACCATTTTCTTGCTTTTCCGACATACTGTTGATAAACCACGTTTCCTCAGAAATGGCGAGCACCGGGGAGGTCGCTTCCTCTGATTCTGACGTCTACGAAGATACCGGGCTTCCCTGCTCTCCACCACTGGTTTCAAACCTCATCGTCCGCATTCCGGTGTCCTTGTCGGTGGCTCGCCCAAAACGCCCGAGCTTCCTTACATCGCCAAAACATTCCACTCGCTGGGTTTTAAGCTCTTCTTCTCGTCGCCCACTTCACCCCTGTACGCGCACGTCTGACTTGGTAACGTCCTACGCTTTTCCCGCGAAGAACGGTCCAGAGTCATGTCTGGAATACAGACACTCTCCGACCATAATAGGGGTGGAAACCGAACGCGCGAGGTCCGCGAACTCGGATGGGAAGGTTGGAAGCAAGCTTCTGGACGTGTCCCACAAACATACATTGTCAATGATAAGCGAGCGAGTCCTCGGAGACTATTTTTGGACTATGATTACTCGCCTTCGGTGAACAGTACGTCTCCCTTTTCGAGCAAACCGAGTCGACGGGTCATTCTTTTGCGCAGCTGTCCGTGGAAGAAGTCGACGTCAACGTTGAATCCGAGAGAACGGACCTCTTTCACGCGCTCGACTGCTCCTCTGCAAATCATTCATCATTATCCCTCGGATCAGCTCTTTGGAAACGTCTGGCGCACTCGCGTCCGTCTTGACCGCGGTGAAAATTTTCCTTTCTGACGCCGCCTCGCGTACAACGTTGGGATGGTCGTCGCCGATCCTTAGACCATACATGGGGAGGCGATCTTGCACTTTTTCCCACATAGTAGCTGCCAGATAGGAACGCCCAGTGTCTTTGGAGTCCCACAGCGCGAACTAGGGACCGTGTCCTTTGCGTCAGTACTTGGTGGGTCGTTCCATGCCAACTTGAAGTACGATAAATAAATAAAGACAACGACAACGATAGCGAAAAACAACTTCCAGCCTCACGGTGACAATAACGATAACCAAGGTCATTACGATAACGATAAACGAAAAGGAGATGCGCGCACCGAGAAGCATGCTCTGTTATGCCGCCAGTGAAACGTCTTCGATCTCCCGTCCGCGCGTCCCAGTTGACCGATCAGGAAGCGAGGTCACTAGAGGCGCCAAGGTCGACTGGCTGCACAAGGTGTGACCCTCACTGATTCTCCGAGGAATCCGTCTTCTCTTTCGACGCGCACGAGAAGTCAGCAGTTGGGACGCGGAACGTCGAGGCCGCCTTGAACGCCATCCCGCACGTGACATGCAGACGTATCCGTCGGACAAGCGTCGTCTAGCGCGAGGTCTTTGACAAGCACGATATCCAGTCCGTGGTTGCCCGTCGTAACACGGTGGATTTCGGGCTGCCGTTGTTAAACAATGCCCTGTATATAACGCAAGCCCAACTCACAACCTTGGTCGAATTCTTGACTATTCAAGGATTCGTCTTCGAGATCAACGCGGGTCCGACACGGGACACTCATTTGCGAGACCGCTCCGGCGATCGTGTCACAACTTAGGCAGGAAGTGGTCAGGTTTCCCGATAGCACGAGTGGTAACCCCAACGGCCAATTTATTCGCTAGCCTTAGGAGAGAGGCATTGTTTCAATTTGGTGCATCGAAAGGATGACTCTTACGCCACCGGGATTCGCTGAGTCTTGCCACGACTCCTCTGCGGCTCTATCTGCCATACTGGTGTTAGTTTTGGAGCTGATTTGAAGCACATAGACCCGATGGACTGGACAAGTTTGCTGAAGGTCAAACTGTGACTTTGGGGACTCGTGGATACATATTGTACTGTGCAGTTACTAAGTAACTGATGCGGAATAGACAGTTTTTAGCCTTCTTCATGCTTTGCAACTAACCCAACGGTGTGCAAGCTTTTTAGGGCTTATGTTCTCGTGTCGCGGCTTGATTAAAAAAAGAGTTAGCATGTCCAGTGGTGGCAGGGACGGAATCGGGACATCCATTCCACATTGACACCGTCCCTGAGAGTCTCTCTCAGAGACCCCACGAAGTGGGGGAGGGAGGGTTTTAAATCGGCCCCTCAAACATTCAGGTACCCTGCAAGAAAATCTAAGACATGATGTGATTGTATTGTTGTTCCCCGATTGGAGAGGGTTTTCTCAACCAGAAATGTTGCGACCTCTGCAAAGTTATAATCAAACCAGAAAACTCGATCGGCCGACTCGACTTTCGTTTGCATTTTCATTTTTGTCTGGTACGCGTATCGCGTGCTGCTTCGTCTTCTAATCCATGAGTTGCTGATCTTACAACTTCCCACGTCGGGAGGTACGTCGTCGTAGAATCGACGCAGATGTATCGATCTGGAGTCTGAATCTTGATCCTGTCTTCCGGTTCTAACTTCACCATCTTGAAGCGTGGGAGTCAGGGATAGTAGTCGCTTATTAGAAAATGCCGTGGGGAAGTTTCGGAATAGACCGATCGTGGATACTAATCAAATTGTCGAATATCCGACAGGAAGGCCAAAGGAATTGAAGCTGAATAGTTTCGGTCTGGCCATTTACATCAAATAACCCTACTCGTTGACTACTGACATCTTTCCGATTTAAGCCGTTCGATCCGTGCAGTCTCTACTCTTTTTCTTCAGCTCACAGACTTCTGCTCGGGTGTGAAATTCGTGAGAAAGTGCAACCCCTGTCTTACCGGGAATTGCCGCTTTCACTTTTGTTGTATTGTGCGAAACTTTGCTTCGCGCGCTGTGCGCGCGCCAAGTACTGACCGGGACCTAAGACTTCTTTGACTTCTGACCTTGCGCGTGCATGATTACAATTTTACAAGCAAGGTTTCTGCCGTCGCAAGACGGCGCTTCCACAAGTTTCCAAGACTCTTCAAAATCGTGCGCTGCGAAACCAGGAGACCACGATGGGGAAAACCAAAGGCATCGTTTTTGATGAGCGAGATACCGAGGTGTGTAGGATGAAACGCTTGACCTTTTATTTATTTACGCTGATAGCACTAGGAACTGCAATTGTATACTTCGGGCTTGGACTCGGCCATGACTCGGAATGCAGCTCCGGCTACACTTCTTTTTCTGACACAGAGGTAAGTTCCTATCTCCCTATCTGTTTACAGCCATACACCGAGGCTTTGCGAACCCTTGGCCAAATCGTGACCAGTGATTCCAGTATTCTATCCATGGTAAGCACACGTTCAACTATAACTCCCATGTGTTTGATGAAAAGCACTGGCAGGCGAATGTACGACGAGCTATTGAAGGGCATCTTCTGGACTCTTCCCCTGTTGTCCGAGATGCTGCCGTCGAGTTGATCGGCGGATATATGATAGAATCCCCGTCTTCCGTCAAGTCCTTGGGCGCACCGTCACACAACTCGTCAGACGCACCCCTACCACCATATTCTCCTTCGCACAATTCGCAGACGCATACGGCCAACGTCGTTGGGGTCTATCTCATCAGACTCGCCCATCAGCCCATGCTCGCCGCCGCTCGCGCCCTCTACACCACCCGGGCGATCCAACCCTGCCTCCCGCCTACTGGCGTTTCCTTCCGTTCTTCCAGCTCGTGTATGGCGATTCGTTTGTGACGTCTTGCGCGATTACGGACATCCCTCGACGCACGTGGACCTGCTGCTCTATGTAGATGACGGAGAGGACTGTCTGCTCCTCGTGCGGGCGAGAAGCAAGGGTGGTGGGTACGAAGCATGCGATGAGGGTTGGACGCTGGCGAGTTTCGGACATGCGGTGGAGGACGTACCGCCGTTTGGATGTTTTTGGGTCTGCTTCGATACGCGCGCTAGCTCTTCCTTCCCACTTTTCGCTGCCCCCTCCCCCGCCTCCCCTCGCCACTACACTATCCATCTGTCATTACGAACGCACGCACGCACACCCCCATTCGGAGAACATGGATGCACCCGCGCACTCATTTCTGAGGCTTCCATACCTCGTTCACACTCCATTACCCTGGGCCATACATACATAATGTATTTTTCTTTTTCTTTCTTTTTCTACTCTGCAGATCTCATATTTCAAACAAATTCAGATCTACGAGCGGTAGTGCTGGCAAGCCCAAAGGTGTGACGTTCGAGCACTGTTCGATCGTTAACCTTGTGCAAAACTCGGATGTGTATGGCTCCGCGTCATGTCTTCGCTGACATATACGTTTGATCCATCGTCGATCGAGAGACGCTTGCATACGGTGTAACGAATGACGAATACTTGTGTAACAGCCAATTCTCCCTCGCTTACGGTGCTAAGATCCTTCTCAATACCGCCACCCTTCGTCTCAAACATGACCACCGTTACGGTCTTTGTGGTACTGGTAAAGTCCACCTTGATGCGGGCCATCACCAACGGTCAGATGGAGGGCTTCCCTTCCCCCAACGTGGTCCGTACCTTCTACGTCGAACACGATATCGACGGCAGCGTAGCCGATACTTCTGTCCTGCGATTCAATTTGTCCGACAAACGTGTCCTTGCCCCAGAAGCGGAGATTAACGAGACTCGTGCATTGTTGTTCAAGGCCGACATTCTTCTACCCTACGAACCTACTGACCGCTTGGATGTGGTGAACGTCGCAATTATCTTAGTACGTATTATCTACAGCTCAAGTGATATGTTTACTCAGTCTGATCCTAGCCATTGGTGTCTCACGACTCTAGGTTCCTCAATAATACCATCACCGATGTCCTTCACCTCAACCGATTCAAGGTTCGGAGGTACCGTGGCAACTGGATTTTTGAAGCAAGTAACCGAGGCCAAGTCGTACTACACCCTCGACTCGAGGCTGCTGAGAACCATACTTTCAAATTGCCCGATCCTCCTCTCCTCGAGGGTGTCAAGACCAAGGAGAAGAGTTTGCTCAAGATGCGGAAGGTTGGCTTCCAATTATCCCTCGCAACCGTTCCAGCAATTGTATGACATTACTCTCCAAGTCTCCCTCTCTTCCCCGTGTTACTGTCCTTGGCCCTAATGGTTCCGGAAAGTCGACGTTGGTCAAACTTCTCACTGGTTGAGATGGAACCCAACAAAAGCGGTGAAATCTGGAAATACCCCAACTTCGTCACCGGTTACGTTGCCCAACACTGTTCTACCATCACCTCGACAAGGCGTCTCTGGAGTACATGCCGTGGCGTTACCAGACTGGTGCTTCGAAGAAATGGGCGAAGCCTCTCGTCAAATCAAGGCAGAGGCACAGAAGATGGAGGATGGCGCTCTTTGCATTCACGAGGGGCAAAAGAGACTGACCGACGAGATTATTTCATTAAAGCGATCATACGAGCACGAAGTCTCTTTTAAGGGCCTCAGCTCATCCGAGAACCTCTGTATCCTAAAGTGATCTTTCACAGTGGAGGTCGACACGCGCGAGGCCGAACGTCTCGGTCTGTTCGTCTTCTCGTCCGTTGTGAGATCGAGAAGCACTTTGCCGACTTCGGTCTGGAGGCCGAGTTCGTGTCTCATGACACCATGCGCGGGCTGTCTGGTGGGCAGAAGGTAAAGATCATGCTGGGTGCCGCAACATGGCGCCGTCCTCATGTCATTTGCTTGGTTGAGCCTACCAGTACGTTCGTTCATCGGAGTCAAAATGTGGCCTGCCTAACATTGCATACAGACTACCTTGACCGTGAGTCATTGGCCGCCCTGATCGACAACAGAGACTTCGTCGAGTCCATTTGCACCGGGTGATGCCGCTCTCCGCCACTAGACGTGACATATTCTAATGGATATTCTCCAGGGTCCGGGCCATCCGCGACGGTCACCTCGAGGCATCTGGCCACCACTAGGCTGAAAGACAAGGATCCGGTCCTCGGATTGACTAGAAGGGGGGAGAAGAGGAACGACCAAAATACGATGCTATGAGTAACAAGACCGACAACAAGAAGACCAAGATGCTCACCTCGTAAGGTTAGGCTCAATTTGAGTTTGAGTTTGCAATTCGCACTTACGGGGAAGAAGGAACTTGTACTAGGCGATTGATTCCCAAGGCCCTCCGCATCAGCGTCTTGCATGTTACACCGTCCATTTTCGCTGTAGTACCAGTCGACAAATATCCATCCCTCGAGATTATTGTCGTTGCGGGCGCAAACCCCATCGGAGCCAAGCTGACGCTCTCCGCCGCGACCGCAATCACCCCGTTCACGGACGCGTCCGGTAGCCCCTCGACAGATGTGTCCGGGTTTGCCGACGTCTTCGACTACATCGCCATCATGAACTATGACATCTGGGGCTCGTGGTCGTCCGCCGTTGGCCCGAACGCGCCCCTCATTGATACATGTGCCCCGGCTGCGGACAAGGAAGGTTCGGCCGTCTCGGCCGTCGCAGCGTGGACCGCTGCGGGGATGCCACGCGAGCAGATCGTGCTCGGGGTGGCTTCGTATGGGCATTCGTTTAGCGTTCCGCCGTCGGACGCGTTCGTCGGTACGGCAGACGAGCTGACGCCGTACCCGACGTTCAACGCCTCAAATCAGCCGCTGGGAGATTCGTGGGACGATACGGGCAGCGTAGACTCGTGTGGGGTGTACGAAGGCCCGGGCGGGACGTTTGATTTTTGGGGGCTCGTCGACGGCGGGTTCTTGACATCGCTTGGAGATCCGGCGCCGGGGATCTATTATCGCTACGACACATGCAGTCAGACGGTTAGTGACTTTGCTTTTGCTTTTTCGTATCCTCGTTGATTGCTCTGTGTGTGCGCTGATGATCGTCTCTCTCTCTCGTTTAGCCCTATGTGTACAACGAAACCTCCGAGGTGATGGTGTCGTTCGACAACGCGCAGTCGTTCTCCGCCAAGGGTACCTACATCAAGGAGACCGGCTTGAGGGGTTTTGCGATGTGGGAAGCGGGTGGGGACTATAACGACATCTTGCTTGACTCGATCAGTCTCGCTGCCGGATTTGACGGTGGTGCTGTGTAGTGAACTCGTGGATTCTGGGTGGTTTTGCATATATAGATCTATGACGTGCCCGCAGAGTGCTAATGTGGGGTGGCATGGTATGCTCGCTGCGCAAAACACAACGGTTCGGTATGTGTGACTGTGGTGACTCAAACCCCTACGACTGGAGAGATGAGTGCATACCCTCGGGATAGGCCCAGGGGTATGCATTGGGTATGATTACGACTCATCATAGATTCTCACTGACATCGTGACCGTCCCGTTCCGCATGATGCCAATCACACCCGGGCCTGGGCCGGAAGCGGGAGGACCACCGCCACGTGACCGAACCATGCCCTAAGGCATGGGTTTCAACTTTCCTCATGACAGATGCCTTTTACCCACATCTTTTTGGCAGGTTTCGTTATCACGGCCGGTCGCTGAGCGCTGAGCGCTGATGGCCGGGCCAACGCATCAACAGATAGTCCACCGGATGAGCCTTAGACTGCAGCAATTGCTCACGGCCATCACCGACCTCAACTCCGAGTCGGCGCTCGCCCATCGTCCATCTCACTGGATAATCATGCCCGAGTCATCGTGACCTATCGATATGAGCGCGTCATGTACGACACCAGATACACCAGCATGGAGTCCTATGCCCTGGTTGCAATCCGCATCAGACGCTCGACTGTCAACTGGAACACACGGAAGAAAAGTAGGTGAATGGTGTGGATGGTTACTTACAGTAACAAATTTACCTCAATTTGCTCTAGCGTGTCTGTCCGGCTTTCCATAGATCACCTTCTCGTGTTTCTATCGTAAATAGGCGGCTCTCCAGAGTCCATATATGTCGAGCTGCACTGTCGTCTTCGTACGTCATCTATCCACGGATCCCCACCCACTACAGTACCTCAGGTGAGCCATTATCATAACAAACAGACGTTTCTGCCGTCTCTAACGCTGAAATGTCTCCCGACGCTGAAATCCATCATCAGAAAGTTATTTTCAACGATGCCTGGATCGACTTTTCCGCCTTTCCCGAACAACGTCCGTACCCACCCGCTGTCGGTCATCGACTTTGACCTTCTTAAGACTGGCGACCCCTCTGAGATTACATCCATCGGGTTCTGGTAGTAAGTAGTAAAACTACCCGAGACAATTGCATGATGATATCATTTTCTCAGCCTCAAGAACCATGACGCAGATAAGGAAGTCGACGGCATGTTCGACCTTGGAACCGAGTTCATGGCCCTCCCCCTTGAAGAGAAGATGAAGTCCGAGCCAGCCGATGAAGATCCATGGTTTGGGTTTGTATATCGTCATCCATGTGGCCTTGATATTCACGTTGAGCGCTGACCGGTAACCAACAGATATAAGAAAGCTGGCATAAACCCGGTGGATTCTACCGGGTGAGTCCTATCGTGTCTGTATTCTCGCAGCGGTGTTTGCCTGACGCAGGGATGATTTGCGACTTAGTAAGAAACTGGACTCCGCAGAGTTCTTCAATATCTCCAAGGACGACGTGCTCGCATTTCCTGAGGCCCTGCAGGCGACGTACCCAGCTCCGTGGACGGCTGCAATGCCGACTGTCTTGCGGTCGTTCGTCAGCAAGTCGCTGGAAGTCAATAACACAATCATTCGCATCTTCAACGACAAACTAGGTTTGCCCGAGAGCACGCTCGAGCGACTGCACTCAGATGAGGAGCTCAGCTTCAGCGGAGCTCGCGTAATCAAGATCCAACCGAGGCCCGAACAAGCGGTCGCAGACCAGCCGATGCTGAGCGCACACACTGACGTTGGTTCCTTAGTGAGCCGAAATTGCCCTTGATCATGATATGGATACGTGATATATGCCGAATCTCGTCAGTCCCTTTTGCACAACAGGCTCGGCGGGTTGCAGGTCATGCCTCCTGGCCACACAGAATGGTCCTATGCCAAGGTATGCTTTGTTTGAGGCAGAGGTTCCAGGGAGATACTCACATAATGCGTTTAGCCTCTTCCCGGCCACGCGATCTGCAACATCGGCGACGCCCTCACCATCTTCAGTGGAGGTATCCTTCATTCCAGCATGCATCGCGTAGTGCGAGCACCCGGTGATCAAAGCGAGCGCGAACGTTGGTCTGTCGTGTTCTTCACTCGTCCGGGCAACTCGAGGGTGCTCCGCGCGTTCACAGAAGACAGCCCTTTGATCGCGGACGTTGTGCAAAAGCGCCCCGATTACAACTTTAATCCGGGCCAGACGGCGGGCGAGTGGTTCACGAGGCGCCTCAAGTACATGGATATCAAGAATAGGACGGTCAGTACATCGAGAAAGTACACTGGTGCCCGTCCTGACGTGGTTGGCGATCATATCAGGGACCTGAGTCGTGGATGGCTAGCAAGGGTACGGAGCACACACCTACAGCAGCGTGATTGACATGGACTGAAATATGAAATTATGGCTTGCACATCCATCCCGTATCTCTTGTAAATCTAAATGACTCTGGTTTGGCTGTAACTCATGTTCAACCGGTCCCGCCCGAGTCCCGGAATCCGTTTTGCAGTGGCGTGGGTAGATTACCTAACACTAGGAGTTCTTCACATCATCTTCACTTCACCCCCTTGGACGACTACGAACAGATACTCACGCGGCTCTTGTCCTTGTCGCTCGCACGGACAAACTCGGGTGCCCGTCGCACGTTCACGTTCGATGCGTTGGACGTCTTCAAGGGCGGGAATTACCCACCAGATAGCGTTTACTACGACGGCCTCTTCATCACCGAAGCTCGTACGTCCCCACGGCCCTTTTTCCGACCCGATCTCACCCCCGATGACGCAGGCTCAAGTGCCAACGAGGACGTTGAGTGGTTCAACAACCTCGTCGCCTACGTCCGGCGCATCGTCACCGACAAACCATCCATGAAAGTGTTTGGTAAACGAACGCACTCGCTGCCTCGTTCCCAAACGCTCCCACTCATATCAATACATACATACACTCTCGTGCCCATGATCTGGCAGGCGTCTGCTTTGGCCACCAGGTCATCGCTACAGCTTTCGGCGGGTCTTACGTGCCAAACAACGGCCGATCTGAGGTCGCCGTGACGACCTCCAGCTCACCCCCGCTCAGCAGAGCCATCTTTGGCACAGATCAGCTCGTGCGATATATTGCTTACATCTACATCTATGCCTTCGCTCATCTGCCCCGCAGGACATCCAACAGATACACAAGGACCACGTCGGGGTCGTGCACGTAACATACCCAGCTCCGTCGATGGCTGCGATGCCGACGCTCCTGTCGTTCCTGGCAACCCATCATTGGGCGTTCAGCTCCGCGATTTCGAAAATGCCTCGCGCGAGCTTGGGAGCTCCGTTGGCATCGTCTGGTCCGCCTTTGGACTTCAAGACCGCCTCGCCAAGGTCCTGCTTCTCTTCCGCGAAAATGCTGCCTCTCTCTACCCGCGCAAGATCTCCCGCAAATCTCAAGAGATATGCTTCTATGTCAGCTCGAGAGCCTCGGGACGTTGGGGCGTTTATCAGTTGCCTCAACGAGTTTGAAGAGTTTAACGACGAGGCGATCAGCCAGTCGATGCGCGCATTCGAGGGCGATTTGAGAGTACGTCGAATCTTCTTCTTCTTTCCCTCAGTTTTCCGGGTAGCTCATTTCGTTTTCCCGTGTTGTCCGACTGCAGTACTTTTCTGCTTGACTTAATGAATACAAGAGTGCGCACGGCCTTGTCACACCTAGTCTGTGTTGTTGTTGACATGTTGATATCTAGACCAGTTCCGATCACCGGCTGTATAAACATCTTCATCGAGATCGGTCAGTTGCTAACGCGTTTCCGATATGCAATGTTAATGATAACCCCCGTATAGGTATAGCAAATATTTGGTTCCATCAGCAACACGCTACCAGGAATTTGTTGAACGTGTCTACGCTGTCGATCGTCTTCGGGGTCGTCGGTCGCTCTTGGCGTGCTCAAGTAACAAGAAGGCCAGATGTTCCTAAAGCAAAAATCAAAAGTGGCTGGCAGAAGTCATTGTCGAGACTCTTGACCCATCTCGCTGGAACTTGGTATCGTCCGCGCTCACCGACTCGCAATGCAGCCGTTGCCTCGCTGCTACGCGAACTTACTTTACCCGTTTTCTTCCCTGGATAGTGGTCGACACGCGCAGGCTCAGGGCCAAAGTCAAAAGAGGTGCGAAGAGCACCGCCGTCGGTGAAGCTGAAGCAGGTGAACACGCTCGGTTGACCTAAATCTTGAGTGAAGGAGTCCCCGGCTTGTCCGACAGCCACAAACGCAAAAAAAGGACACCCATCTCCTGCTCAACGTCCGCGACCCTCGCATCCGCTTCCAGAACGTCGTCCGCGCCGTGATCAAGTTGCAGCGCACGACCGGCAAACGTACGACGCCCATGCGTCCGGGTCTTCCTCGTCGCGGCTCTTGGTGGCAGACGTCGATGTCTGCGACCCCGGCGGAGGCGGCTATGAGTCCGGTGCCCGACCCTGGGCTTTGGGCTTTGAGAGGGGCAAGGGTGGCCCAGGCGATCGAGGAGCTCAAGGCGCTCGATATGGCTCAAGAGTTGGACGCGCACGGTGCGCTCGTTCGGCACGTCGAATTTTCGCCCGACGGCAAGTACTTTGCGACCTCAAGGTACGAGGTTGAGGGTTGTGTGATTTGAGAATATTGGCTTACAGGCGCACTTGCGCGCATTGCAGCGGGACTGGGACAGGAAGGCAATGATCTTTCGCGTCGGTGCCAGTGTAGGTCGTGCTCGTTATTAGTCTCTTTGTGGTTCTGAGTTATTGACATTGGACTTGCTGGCTTTTTCGTAGGAGACGCTCACGTATCATCGCACGCTCGTGCACGTCAGAGGCTTCGTCAGTCAAGTCGCATGGTAAATTAGTTCCTCGTTCTCTGGAAATGATGGTCTTATGCCCCTCCGCTCAGGTCGCCCAATGGTCGCTTGCTTCCTCGCGCGGTTCACGCGCGGTCTCAAGTAAATTACTGTCCCCCCCCCCGACAGACGTTTACATCTTCTTTATAAATCTAATGCAACGCGTTTTCTGTTCAGGATGGGTGTGCAGGATGCCGAGGTCGGCCGACGAGTGCTTCATCTTTTCCCCCATTCACGGGCCTCCGCCTTAGAAGTTCTTGTTTACATAGATATCCCGCCATCTTGACGATTGGTACCACCTCGGGAGTGCTGACCGTCTGGACTGCCGCGTCGGTTCTTCTTTGTGTGTTCGCCCCCAACGATCGGGGATGCTCGTGCTCAGGTTGTCGCTAACTCGAAGCTCATCCCCGATTCCTCGTGTGGTTCGCTTCTAGGCTCAAAGTCAGTTTCGCTGCCAGGTTTATTCTCTTTCTCACCTCTTCGTAGGGTAATAACTATGCCAGCCAAGCCCGGGCGGGGTGAATATCAACCTCTTCGTCGGTCGCAGCTGTCCACAGACTGATGAGTCGACTTGCATTGGCGGGGACAGAGAGCAGACAATCGACCGATCCAATGCTGTTAGCTCTGTCGTCTGGCTTCCGAGTGAACCAGGTAGGAGGTGCACGCCCGTCTTTGCCTTGAATGACCTCAAAGTTTCTCACATCTACTTTTGTTTGTCAGCGATCCTGTCGGTTGAGGGTAGTGAAGTGGTAAAACTGGTGGGTCATTATTGTGTGCATTGGATGCATCACGAACTCAACGACATCGACGGAAAGGTACGCTTCTTACGAGAGGGACGCCGAGGTCGGCCGACCGCGTTTTTACACTCCCATGACATCCAACGGCCCAAACGCATCTAAAAAGTTCTGGAAAGGCAAGATAGCACTGCCGGAACGGGGAATGTTCGACTTCAATGACGAGAAAATGATCATGAAGAAGCGACGGTCGATGATGAACGTGGTGCAGAGCCGGGGGCACTGAGACGTAGTAGGCATCTCGGGGATCGTATCTGGTCTCTCCTCGTAAGTCATAGATATGTTCTACTTACTCACCTATCAATGAATGGATGTGGCCGATTGTGAACAGGTCCATAGTATCATATATGCACTCAGGACTAGCCCACTGGCCACTGGCCAACACTGGCTTAAATGCATAGGTCTTTTGAACAGTGGTCAGTGTTAGGTCAGCCGGGAGGGGAAGACTGCCCTGTAGTCTGGTGGACGTGTTGAAGCGCAGCGACGAACTTCATACTTGTTTGTTTATTTTTGTTGATGTTGATGGCATATGGATGGCGCTGATACTTTTGATTAGTGATTGGTGAACCTACTTCACTTGTTGAAACATTCTTCCGACGATTAAGCCTACGAGGTACGTCATTCATCATAGTGAAAATTTGATATTGCATTACTTCACGCATATTAGATCGGTGAAAGAAAAGTGTCTCGGTGTTCGGGTGTCGGGGATTGGATCGGTCATAAAGAATTTTGGACGTCGGAAACACTTTCGTTGGCAGAGTTGTGCAAGGTCCATCTCTGGATCCGCAACTTAAGTTACATGGTCTAGTCGATGATGTCGGTCGGGAAAACAAATCGGATAGCGGCGAATTCTCGGTCTCGAGCTCCAACCACAGCAGCCGTTCACCCCTTGTATGTACGCGTTTCAATATGTAATGCAATGTTTACTGACTACCCCCGTCCAGGTATACCGACTTGCTTGAACGTGTTTATGCTATCCAAGTCAACGTTGTTGACACGTTGCTAGTGGCATGCTCGAGTCACATGAAAGACAGCACAACCTCCAAGTGCATCAGTATGCTTTGCATTTTCTTGGTGACGCTCATTCCAATAGAAAGCCTTGATTGAAAGGGGTATACTAACATCGTGTTCAAGTTGCTGCAATTCGAGAGGCTTGCAACCGTCACTACGATCACCGAGGTAGAGTCTTGAGAGGGGTGAGATGTGTGTATATCTTATTATTTTTACCTTCGTTTCTTACCATGCTGTATTCATTTTCTTGTCTTCACATTACATTGACACTGCCAACTTTTCCCCCCATACACGGGCCTTAGAAGTTCTCGTTTACATAGGCAATGATGGAAAACCAAAAGTGAGGCTGACCAAGTTAATTGGTAGGCCCTACCTCCGCCCCCATAAACAATGGAAGGTGGTGAAGTCACAATGATCATTTTCATTCTACCAACGGCTGTTTCATGATTTCACAGACACATCATGGTACTCTTAAACTTTAGGATTGGTTGGCCATCGGTTCCACCCTGCCCTCCTTGTGGGATTGAGAAGATGTGGATTACAGTTCTACTATCAGTGTGGAAATTATATATATTGTGCCCTCTGCCTTCCACATCATCTGTAGTAGTAGGGGAAGGGCAAGCAATGTCTTTTATTAATCACATATTTTAACTGATATCCAGTATTCAATGTTATGGGAAAGTCCTTGGCCATCTGCCAGTGATATATACATTTAGCTGTATATAAATGACTGATAAATAGTTGATCACATTCAGTCATGTATATCAGCACTTAAATATTTCCCTGATATGATAATGTGTGAGCTAGGTAACAAAATGATTAACATCTGATCTAGTGATATCATCATGACATTCATATAATAATGCTGATCTAGTGGTAAAATGATGATGTGCAAAGGATCATGTCTAATCCAATGATATCATGGTGACATTCATGTGAGCTAGGTAACAAAATGATGCTATTCACATGATATCATCTGATCTAGTGATATCATCATGATATTCATATAATAATGTCTGAGATACTGGTAAAATGATGATGTGCAAAGGATCATGTCTAATCCAATGATATCATGGTGACATTCAAATGATAATGTGTGAGATAGGTAACAAAATGATGCTATTCACATGATATCATTTGATCTAGTGATATCATCATGACATTCATATAATAATCTATGAACTTGGTGAGAAATTATGCTATTCAAAGGATAATATCTGATCTAGTGACAAAATGTCTGCCAAGAGTTATAAGACATTATGTATTCTATAAATTGATGATGTGAACATCATAGTGCCAGATATGCAATTATCTGGTTGTATCAGATTAATGAATAATTGATCATATTCAGCTAGGTATATCAGCACTTCATCATTTTCCTGATGTGCGCAAACGTCGAGCCCCACTGATAATTGGGGGCGTAATAATACTTAGGTGTTCACGAGTGGCAGCAATGTCGGCAACGCCGAAGTTTGCGTGAGAGAATGAGTGCACGATGCAATACCGCGCAGCACGCCCCGTCATTTATAGCCCAGATAGTGCAACAGGGACATCCTAAATGTGTTCAATACCACCGTAACAGGGATGACGACGTAGGCGAGGACGACGATCGCTACGGTAATGAATTGATGGGCTACCGCTGAAAGCAAAAGCTCTCGGCCGTTGGAACACACACAATAAACAGACGAGGGGACTGTACTCCTCCAATACGATCAAGGCCGCGACGAACTCGTTCGGAAGTTCTCGAATGGGGGCTAAGTCCACACGGTCCAGAAGACTTAGTAGAGGTGGGACCAGATGGCGACACCGAGATCGGTGATGAACACGACGAGTGGTAGGAGCTCGAGGATCCTGTCCCTCAAGTCCGGGAAGTAGATGCCTCCGGGGGGGTGTTTGGGGGAATTAACGACGACGGTGTTACGAGGTGAACGTTGCAAGAAGGGGGTTGCGCTGTCGGTGCAGTGAATTGTGGACGCTGTCTGACATCAGGAAAATAGCAGATTTCTTATCTAGCTTATGTCATGCTTTTTATTCTTGCTGGGCCCAAAATAATACAAAGAAGCAGGA
>JBBPOT010000145.1:0-17785 GCA_038091595.1 Leccinum subatratum | reverse complement strand
CCAACGACGACCCGATGAACACGTCTGTACGACGACAATGACAAGGCCCTGACACAACGGAGCCACCGTCCACACGCGCGACTCCAACCAGACGGTGAGCACGCCCCGACCACGTCTTCACTCTCACCCTCATCGCTCGCTCGCGCAACAGGCCCAGCAACGTCACCAACCACCGTCTACATGTGTGACACAACAGGTCGACGACGTTGACAACCCCTCGAAGTGACGAGGAGGACCACAGACGAGGCCGACAACTCGTCCAACGACGACCCGATGAACACGTCTGTACGACGACAATGACAAGGCCCTGACACAACGGAGCCACCGTCCACACGCGCGACTCCAACCAGACGGTGAGCACGCCCCGACCACGTCTTCACTCTCACCCTCATCGCTCGCTCGCGCAACAGGCCCAACAACCTGACAAATTACCCGTAACACAACAGGCTTGACGACAATGACAACCCCGACCACAGACGAGGCCGACGACATGGTCAACACGTCTGTACGACGCCGTCCACACGCGCGAAAACAGAAATATTCCAACTGGACGGTGAGCACGACCCGACCACGTCTTCACCTTCACCCTTATCGCACGCTCAGGCAACGGGAACAGCAACAAGATCTCGATACGCGCGCGTCGACAGAACGAGAAGGACGGATGGCTATGACGGTGAGTAAGAAGTCATCATTGTCGTCGTCTTCACCTTCTCACTCACCTTCGCTCGCTCGCGCAACAGGCCCAGAAACGTCACCAACCACCGTCCACGCCCGTAACACAACAGGCTTGACAACGATGACAACCCCGATCCACAGACGAACAACTCATCCAACGACGACACGATGAACACCTCTGTACGACGACAACGACAACGCCGCCCCGGTCGCAACGGAGCCACGTCCACACGCGCGGCAACAGCAATACGCCGAGTAGACGGTGAGCACACCCCGACTACGTCTTCACTTTCACCGTTATCGCATGCTCAGGCAACGGGAAGAGCAACAAGATCTCGATACGTGCGCGTCGACAGAACGAGAAGGATGGATGGCTATGACGGTGAGTAAGAAGTCATCATTGTCGTCGTCTTCACATTCTCACTCTCCTGGCTCGCTTACGCAACAGACCCAGAAACGTCACTAACCACCGTCCACACCCGTGACATAACATGCTTAACGACGACAACAACCCCTCGACGTGATGAGAACCATAGACGAGGCCGACACCACGTCCAACGACAAGGCCCTGACTCAACGGAACCACCATCCACACGCGCGACAACAGAAACACTAACGGTGAGCACACCCCGACTACGTCTTCATTTTCACCCTTATCGCACGCTCACGCAACAGGAACAGCAACAAGATCTCGATACGTGCGCGTCGACACGACGAGAACGACGGATGGGGATGACGGTGAGTAAGCACCCATCGTCGTCGTCTCCACCTTTTCAATTTCCTCGCTCGCTTGCGCAACAGGTCCAGAAACGTCACCAACCACCGTCCGTACCCGTAACACAACAGGCTTGACGACGATGACAACCCCTCGACATGACGAGGACCAAAGATTAGGCCGACGACAAGACGGTGAGCACACCCCGTCCTCGTCCTCACTTCTCACCTTCTCACTCGCTCGCGCAACAGGCACAGCAACAACATATCGATACGCGCGCGTCGCCACGATGACAATGGCGGATGGCGATGACGGTGAGTGAGCACCCATCGTTGTCGTCATCTTCACCTTTTCACTCACCTTGCTCGCTCGCGCAACAGGCCCACCAACCTCACCAACCACCGTCCACACGCGTGACACAAGGTCTTCGCTAACATTATCTCCAAGATGCTGTGTCCCTGTGATCGTCTTCTGAACCGTAGGATTTCGAGGACCCAACTACTTTCCAAGTTTTGGAACACTTTTCTCATCCTCTCTATCTGCAACTAGGAATCCACAGTTCCATGTCCGATAACTTTGTGCGCATTATTGTCTATGGTCTGGCGTATTGTTGACGACCATTATCACCATTAGCATAGTCGGTGGCCTTCCTTTCGTTCTTGCAGCTTTGGTCATTAGCTTTCTTTACCACACCGGCGAGGGATCTCGAGAGAGCTTTTGGTCAGTCTGATTGATGAGCTCCTAGTAGTGGTCCGACACCACGGAACATGAGACGTCTTGGTAAGAGTTACACGCGCTCATTTACTTCTGAGATCTAATCTAAGCCATCGTGTCCTGTCTTCAAATTCTTCTTCTTCACCTCTCAAGCCTAACACACTGCACAATGTACACCTTCGGGCGCGAACATAAAAGAGCCACTCCGAGTCCTCATGCATTTCAATACCACCGACAACCCACTTTGTTTGTTTGTTTGTTTGTTTGTTTTTTCTTTTTTTTTTTTTGCGTCAAAACACACCTCATTGCATCCGTCACACACCTCCTGCGCGCCAACGGTCCACGCACGCCCAAGAACACACCACGCCGGCCGCCTCGAGCAACTTGCCCGGACTGGAAGGCGCACGGGGGTAATAGACCCCTGACCGCGTTGACGACCCACCAACCACGGTGGTCCCGAGCACCCGTAACCAGACGTGCTAGCCCGCTGGCCATTCTCGACCCGGGTGAGTCTCAGCTCAGGAATAGGATGGAGCATCGCGGGTCGGCATTCGAGTCTTGATCTCCGGGCGGCATGGTCGAGCGCGCAAAAACACGCTCGCGGCGATCACGTACGTTCCGTAGTGTGGTGGTAGCAGATCTGAATTGCTGTCAACAACGTGCGCACAGGTGGTGACTTCAAAACAAACAAAAAAAGCGTAAGGAAAATGGAACTCACTGTAAACAGGGATACGATTGACCGTGCGTGGCGTAAACGATATTATACAATTCTTCCCTGGACACACGCTGCCAGTGAAGTAAATTATGCCGAGTCATTAATATTGAATTCTGCAGGCGTGGTAAAACTCTTATTGTCACGGTACACTACTAGTAGTTGCTCTTCCACTGGCAAAAGTTCGGATAACGCACTGTGAATTGCATTCAAACATTACTGTATTGAAATGTACTTTCTCGGAGAAACGGCTAACAGTGCTCCATTCGGAATAGACTGCCACAAAAAGGACTCGGAGGAAGAGTCAAACTCCTTGCCGTCGAGATTTGCTTAGTTGTTCACACTCAACGACTCACATCTCGGTCGGACCGAGTGTAATTTTTGCCGTTGCGCACAACTCTTAGATCATGGCGGACACGAAACCCAACGTCTTTTGCAAGCATATTGAGCTCTCCAGTCTCGGCGTTCAAATAGCTTCAATTTCTTTCCAGTTACGCCTAGCCAACTTTGACATGGATGCTCACTTACCTTGTTTCCTACCGACGCCATGTTTCTTAGGCGAGTCGAGGCTTGTTCTATGTGTATTCTCAAACTCCTGACTGCGTTTCTGCAGAACTTGACCTTCAGGTCTGACCACTTCATTTGGGTACGCGAAAAGGTTTTGGACAACACCGAGTCGTCACAATCGACCTTGCCGACGCCAACAATGTCCTTGCGTCGATCGTAAACCTCAGCGAAGATCCCCGAGGTCCACTTCAAGACCACTACTCGCACTGGCCAGATTCGTGAAGTTGAGCGCATCCGCCGAGAGAGTAACCACTACAATCCGGAGAAGATCATGAATTCTTGAAGGAGGCGAAATTGTAAGGTCAGCTTCCCTTGATCATTGTTTGCGACCGCTTCGATTTTGTTCAAGAGCTCGTTCTTTACCTTCACCAGGACGGTGTCACGAAGTCCATCGAAGTCTACGTGTAACGTGTAAATTCTTGTCAGGACTCCCCAGGTTATCGGCAGATTGCTCGATGCAGACAACCATCTAGGGACTCTTGGCTTCCGTGACAGACTCTCGTTTACGAGGCACGACGAACAGTTCCGCAGTTCGATCATGGGTGTATATCAACGCAGTCGGTCGTGGAACGTTGACTGTTCAAGCAGGAGGGCAAGACGCGTCACGATCTCGGCAGGGACGCATTTTTGGAAAAAACGAGTGCGTCTTTTACTTTTATTCGGATCTCGCAGCTACCAACCATGCATTACGAATCAGCTTCGACGTCTAGGAGCCAGTTCTGATTGCGTCGCGTTCACGATGAACCTCTGTGGCAATTCTTTGGGCCTATTAGCTAAACGATCAAAGGCTTTCATCGAAGAAGGACTCCACGTATGGGGAACTCGGTAAGCTACCCACAGAGGATATTGGTTGCCCAAGCTTATCTGCCCTGCAAACGCATTCCTAGGGCCGTAGAAGGCCATTTCAAACATCCACATGGTCGCGAGTGGATGAATATCGCAGATACGGTCACCCCTCTGCTTGCTCAACTAGTCGGTGAGTATACCTCCCAGAAATACTGCTCACGTCAGTTTTTCGAGTATTTACAACATTCTTAGGTGCTCAAGAGAAAGAAGTTGCTTGTATGGGGACGTTGACTGCGAATCTGCATCTCATGATGTCAGCATTCTACAAGCCTACCCCTACTCGCTTCAAGATTCTCTGCGAAGGCAAGGCCATCCCCTCGGATCAAGCAAGTGCATGTTGTTTCTTTATTCATACAGGAAACTCAATGCATTCTGCCCACGTTTTCAGTATGCATTCGCCTCGCAAGTCCGCCTGCATGGATATGACCCGGCTGAGGCGATCATCGAGATATCCCCCCCGCCATGGCGAGTTCACCCTTCGCGAATCGGATCGGATATACTCGACACGATCACTAGGGAGGGCTCGTCTATCGCCCTAGTGATCTTCAGCGGCGTGCATTATTACACTGGACAGTGGTTTCCCATGAAAACAATCACGCATGCCGCAAAGGCACAAGTGAGTTTACGAACCCGTTGCGTGCTTTTACATATAGGTCCCTAGCTCGAACCCCGATGGTCGCATTGGGTCTCGGTCGTTTCCGTCGCCGTCTCGCAAGAATAATTTTGACGCTGATAAATTTCATCTCAAGGGTTGTATCTGTGGCTGGAACCTCGCCCATGCAATCGGAAACATTCCCATGTCCCTACATGATTGGGACGTCGATTTCGCGGTATGGTGTTCATACAAGTATCTCAATTCGGGACCTGGTGGCATCGGCGGTCTTTTTGTCCACGGCAAGTGGGAACGCATTATGGCGCCACAGTAAGCATCTCGTTATCCGTTCAGGTTATACGGTTACTGGAATGGAGTCGTAGGTACGCAGGGTGGTGGGGACATGATCCTGCCACACGATTTTTGATGCCCCCCGAATTCTCCGCCATATCTGGTGCTCAAGGATACCAACAATCTAATACATCGATGATGGCGACAGCCCGGTAAGCAGGCGATATTGTTGTTGTCCCCCTCTTTGCTCACACGCGGTCAACCCACTCTGCGTCTCCATCCGCGAACTTTGCTCAATACTGCGTTTACAACGTTATGAATCCTTCCAGTGAATCCTATCGTTTTTTTTCCTTCATCTATTCGACACTGACCATTCGTAGCTTTGCCATTCATCAAAGCTGAACTGAAAAAAAGTCGGTCTCCTACTAGGCGAAGGCGAGTCCCTTAGTCCCTTAGTCTTTTTGCTTTCCAGCACCATTAGCGCTAATTAGACATCCCGAGGGGGGGAGGAGTCATCGTCCTTCTCCTTCGTCCTTCTCTTTCGTCCTTCTCCTCCCTATCACTCACTGCAAAATATTTGCCATACTTACCATCTCCCTTATAGGTGTATCTGAAACCGCTGCGCAAGTGGTCGAATTTATGAAAAAGCATCCGGGGCTGCTGCCAGTGAGTGAGTCCTTTTATTTCTTTCCGCATCTATACCACACTTACGTGGTCCCATAGAGGCTAAAAGGCCCCGAGCTCCCCTTATGCGCCATGTCGGCAAAATCCCACCGTCAACACGTGCGACGACAATAACGACGCCCCAACGCAACAGAGCCACCGACCACCGTGACACGCGCGATAAGGGAAATACTCCGACTAGACGGTGAGCACACCCCGACACAACGGAGCCACCGTCCACACGCGCGACAACAGAAATACTCCAACTAGACGGTGAGCACACACCCCGACCACGTATTCACTCTCACCCTCATCGCTCGCTCACGCAACAGGCACAGCAACAACATATCGATACGCGCGCGTCGACACGACGAGAACGATGGATGGCAATGACGGTGAGTGAGCACCCATCGTCGTCGTCATCTTCACCTTTTCACTCTCCTCCCTCGCTCGCGCAATAGGCCCAGCAATGTCACCAACCACCGTCTACACGCGTAACACAACAGGCTTGACGAGAACGACAACGCCGACCACGGACGAGGCCGACAACACGTCCAACAACGACACGCTGAGCACGTCTGTACGACGAGAACGACAACGCCCCGACGCAACGGAGCCACCGTCCACACGCGAGACAACAGAAACACTTCGACTACACGGTGAGCACACCCCGTCCTCGTCTTCACTTCTCACCTTCTCACTCGCTCGCGCGACAGGAACAGCAACAATATCTCGATACGCGCGCGTCGACACGACGAGCACGATGGATGGCAATGACGGCGAGTGAGCACCCATCGTCGTCGTCATTTTCACCTTTTTACTCACCTCCCTCGCTCGCGCAATAGGCCCAGCAATGTCACCAACCACCGTCTACACGCGTGACACAACAAGCTTGATGACGACGACAACGCCGACCACGGACGAGGCCGACAACATGTCCAACAACGACACGGTGGACACGTCTGTACGACGACAACGACAACACCCCGACGCAACGGAGCCACCGTCTACACGCGCGACAACAGAAACACTTCGACTAGACGGTGAGCACACGCCGTCCTCGTCTTCACTTCTCATCTTCTCACTCGCTCGCGCAACAGGAACAACAACAAGATCTGGATACGCGTCCGTCGACACGACGAGAACGGTGGATGGCGACGATGGTGAGTAAGCACCCATCATTGTCGTCGTTCTCACTTTCTCACTGTCCTCGCTCGGTCGCCCAACAGGCCCGGAAACGTCACCAACTACCGTCCACAGGCACGACACAACATGCTTGACGACGACGACAGCCCCTCGACGTGACGAGGACCACATACGAGGCCGACAACGAGTCCAACGACAACACGCTGAGCACGTCTGTACGACGACAACGACAACGCCCCGACACAACGGAGCCACTGTCCACGCGCGCGACAACAGAAATACGGTGAGCACACGCCGACCTCACTTTCACTTCTCGCCTTCTCACTCACTCGCGCAACAGGCACAGCAACAACATATCGATGCGCGCGTTGACGCAACGACAACGACGAATGGCGATGTCGGTGAGTGAGCACCCATCGTCGTCGTCTTCTTCACCTTCTCACTCTCCACGCTCGCTCGCGCAACAGGCCCACCAACCTCACCAACCACCGTCTACACGCGTGACACAACAAGCTTGATGACGACGACAACTCCGACCACGGACGAGGCCGACAACATGTCCAACAACAACAAGGTGGGCACGTCTGTACGACGAGAACGACAACGCCCCGACGCAACGGAGCCACCGTCCACACACGCGACAACAGAAACACTTCGACTAGACGGTGAGCACACGCCGTCCTCGTCTTCACTTCTCATCTTCTCACTCGCTCGCGCAACAGGAACAACAACACGATCTGGATACGCGCGCGTCGACAGAACGACAAGGACGGATGGCTATGACGGTGAGTAAGAAGCCATCATTGTCGTCGTTTTCACCTTCTCACTGTCCTCGCTCGCTCGCGCAACAGGCCCAGAAACGTCACCAACCACCGTCCACACCCGTAACACAACAGGCTTGACGACGATGACAACCCCGACCACAGACGAGACCGACGACAGGTCCAATGTCAACACGCTGAGCACGTCTGTACGACGACAATGACAACGGAGCAACCGTCCACACGCGCGACAACAGAAATACTCCGACTAGACGGTGAGCGCACCCCGACCTCGTCTTCACTCTGACCCTCACCGCTCGCTCACGCAACAGGCACAGCAACTACGGCCCAGCAACGTCACCAACCACCGTCCACAGGCATAACGCACCATGTTGGACGATGACGACAATCCCTCGACGTGACGAGGACCACAGACAAGGCCGACGACACGGTGAACACGTTTGTGCGACGACGACAACGGCAACGACAACAACAACGCTCCGACGCAACGGAGCCACCGTCCACACGCGCGACAACAGAAACACTCCGACTAAACGCTGTCGTTGGTCATCATCCAAAGTGAGCATGCGTTCATCCTCCCATTCTCTCCCTAACGTGTTGTAATTTTTCCTGCATTCAGGTATTTAGCCGCGACCCCCCACATCTTCTTCAAACTCCTCTGCCGTCCCACTGGCAGATCGGTGAATATGTATAGCTCTGTCTTTACACGATCGATAGCGTACCGTACGTCTAATCGGTATGTCGTTTCGTTTGATTTTGTTGCAGCAATTTGTTGAGTCTTTTCTCACTCTACCACCTTGTCCTTTGTATCCACGGCATTTTCTCTATTCCTGTCCCTACGGGGACAGGTTTACAGAGCATTAATTCGTGGGAATGACAAGGTCAGACAATACTTCATTTAGAACTTTTGGGTTTCGTTTCCACTTTCACTTGCGAATCCGGGTTCGCTTGCCCTTCGCGACGAGCAACGAGCAACGAGCAACTCGCGTCACGGTGTCGCCGCCGTTTACCCCACTTTCCACCATGTCTTCCCCATCGATATCACAACCGGCTGATTCTGTTCGTGCATTGGTCGTGGAGGGCGTAACTGTTCGTGATTCAGACATTCACGATGGTCATGTGTCTATGGAGCGTTTACGTTGCGATTTTGCCTTAGTTTCTGTGGGCGCCAGTGATGACATACCTGATATACGATGTGGTGGCCGTCAGGGCGGTATCTTAAGAACACTCACACGTTCCAGGCATTTGACTTCGGTCGCTGCCATACATCGATTTCGCGTTGTCAAAGATGATGCTGATGCTGAGTTGAATGCAGGTGTCCAGGGCTGTATATCTGCCTCTGTTTTGCAAGCGTATACTTTCCTCTCACCTTACAACAGTGGTCAGGACGTTCCAGTCAACTGTGTGGTTGTTGAGATCCCTTTGCATCGGCCCGGGGTAAAGGTAGGCGGTGAACAGCTTGCAGACCATTGCTGACTGTCATTGTATGCCCAGTGGATCAATTCCTCCACCTTTGCTCGCGCTGCAGACATGGTTGGACGAGCATCACTGTATGGGTGATTGACAAAGTTTCCGGTCTCGGGATTGCATGCAACTGGCACGACTGGCACACGGAGACATGTTGGAAACATCTGTGCAACGGAGAACCGCAATATTGATGGTTCGACGCGACCTGACTCACCTGAGACGACGATTGACGACGATATCTATTATCCAATCTGTGAATTAATAACTACATACATTCTTCTACAGTGCAACATGGGCATCAAGCATATTAGTTCGGGACCGTCTGCAAAGGCTCTCGTTTTATAGCATCACGGATTACATGTGGGACATACTAGCATGAATTCTGTTTGCTATTCCGACTTTCCGGGGTCCTGGACCGCCCGGAGGGCCTTGAATATTCTATATGTGGCTTCCAGACATGAGCCTGATCTTCAACATAGCCTGACCCGCAGTGCTGTTGGTGTCGATGGATAATAGTAAGCTAGGTCGTATGATGTCAAGGAAACTCCTCGTGGCTCCCCGCCACGACTCCGGCCAGTACCAGCACCTCGACCCCGGGATTAGGCACTCCGAGTCCCACAAGGTCCTGGTACGGCCACGCCTCCCGCTTCGCCACCCTTTGTGGGTCCGACTACTGGTGCCAGCACCACCCCAACTTTGAATCGGCAACGACGCTAGTCACACTTCCTCCTGCACTAGCTCTACGAGTCATTTACCTCTGCCACTCCTTCTAACGCTGCTGCCCATGTTGGATCCTCCGTGTCTCTCTCTGTGACATTGCAGCTCTTCTCGTTCTTTCAAGTATCGACGCCGGAAGGAAGTTCGGTCGCGGTGGAGTAGGAGCTGGTCGCGCACAAGCTCGTGTCGCTCCATGCGGTGGTCTCCACGCTCTCATGGACGTTCAAGAAACGGTACGCACAGACGGAGTTGCTCCTACTCGCTGCTCTCTTGCAAAGAGTAAGCGCTTCAAGTTTGTCCCGCAGTTGAATTTATTTGAATACTAATGCCAACAGGCAGTCGAACACATCAAGCGCACAATCGTGCATATTGGTAGCCTTCAGCCCGAACGGCTAGTCAACGATTTCAATCGTCTCACCACTGAACAGTCGATGACATGCAGGAGATGCCCAGGGCAGGCATTTGTCAGAATCTCTAGGCCATCGTCCAGATTGCTACGAGGTACTTCGATATCGATATCCTGGGACCTGTAAAGTTGATTGAGATGTCCGAGTCTTTCAGAACATCTGAAGGTGACTATCTTCCGGCGCCTGTTGACCTTTGTACAAGCTACTACCTTGGGGTCGACGGTGAACCTCAGCGAAGATTCCGAAATCTACTTCAAGACCACCACCCACACTGGCCAGATTCATGAAGTCGAGCGCATCCGCCGAAAGAGTAACCACTACAATCCAGAGTAGGTCAAGAATTTCTTGAAGGAGGCGAAATTGTAAGGTCAGCTTCCCTTGATCATTGTTTGCGACCGCTTCGATTTTGTTCAAGAGCTCGTTCTTTACCTTCACCAGGACGGTGTCACGAAGTCCATCGAAGTCTACGTGTAACGTGTAAATTCTTGTCAAGACTGCTCAATGCAGACGACCATCCAGGGATTCTTGGTTTCCGTGACAGGCACTCGCTTACGAGGCACGACGAACACTTGCCACCGTCCACACGTGCGACGACAACAACAACGCCCCGACACAACGGAGCCAACCGTCCACACGCGCGACAATAGAAACACTCCGACTCCGACTAAACGGTGAGCGCACGCCGCCCTCGTCTTCACTTCTCACCTTCTCACTCGCTCGCGCAACAGGCACAGCAATGACATGTCGATACGCGCGCGTCGACACGACGACAAGGACGAATGACGATGACGGTGAGCGAGCACCTATCGTCGTCGTCTTCACCTTTTCACTTTTCTCGCTCGCTTGCGCAACAGGCCCAGAAACGTCGCCAACCACCGTCCACACCCGTGACAACAACAGGCTTGACGACGATGACAACACCTCGACGTGACGAGGACCACAGACGAGGCCGATGGACAAGACGGTGAGCACACCCCGACCCCGACCTCGTCTTCACATCTCACCTTCTCACTCGCTCGCGCACCAGGCACAGCAACAACATATCGATACGCTCGCGTCGACACGACGACAACGACGGATGACGGTGACGGTGAGTGAGCACCCATCGTCATCGTCATCTTCACCTTCTCACTCTCCTCACTCGCTCGCGCAAGAGGCCCACCAACCTCACCAACCACCGTCCACACGCGTGACACAACATGCTTGACGACGATGACAACACCTCGGCGTCACGAGAATCACAGACGAGGCCGACAACATGTCTAACGACAACACAGCGAGCACGTCTGTGAAACGACAATAACAACGCTCCGACGCAACGGAGCCACCGTCCACACTCGCGACAACAGAGACACTCTGACTAAACGGCGAGCACGCCCCGACCTCATCTTCACTTCTCACCTTCTCACTCGCTCGCGCAACAGGACCAACCACCGTCCACACGCATGACACAACAACCCCTCGACGTGACGGGGACAGACCACAGACGAGGCCGATAACACGTCCAACGACAACACGCTAAGTACACCTGTGCAACGACAACGACAAGGCCCCGACGCAACGGAGCCACCGTCCACACGCGCGACAACAGAAACACTCTGACTAAACGGTGAGCACACCTCGACCACGTCTTCACTCTCACCCTCATCGCTCGCGCAACAGGCCCAGCAACGTCACCAACCACCGTCCACATGCAAGACACAACATGGTGGGCGACGACGACAACCCATCGACGTGACGAGGATCACAGACGAGGCCGACGGACGAGACGGTGAGCAGGCCCCGTCCTCGTCTTCACTTCTCACCTTCTCACTCGCTCGCGCAACAGGAACAGCAACGACATTTCAATACGCGCGCGTTGACCCGACGAGAACGGCGGATGGCGATGACGGCGAGTGAGTACCCATCTTCGTCCTGATCTTCATTTTCTTACCCTCCTCGCTCGCTCGCGCAACAGGGCCAGCAACGTCACTAATCACCGTCTACATGCGTGACACAACAGGTCGACGACGTTGACAACCCCTCGAAGTGACGAGGAGGACTACAGACAATGCCGACAACTCGTCCAACGACGACCCGATGAACACGTCTGTACGACGACAACGACAAGGCCCTGACACAACGGAGCCACCGTCCACACGCGCGACTCCAACCAGACGGTGAGCACGCCCCGACCACGTCTTCACTCTCACCCTCATCGCTCGCTCGCGCAACAGGCCCAGCAACCTCACAAATTACCGTCCACACCCGTAACACAGCAGGCTTGACGACAATGACAACCCCGACCACAGACGAGGCAGACGACACGGTCAACACGTCTGTACGACGCCGTCCACGCGCGCGACAACAGAAATACTCCAACTGGACGGTGAGCACGCCCCGACCACGTCTTCACTTTCACCCTTATCGCACGCTCAGGCAACGGGAACAGCAACAAGATCTCGATACGCGCGCGTCGACAGAACGAGAAGGTCGGATGGCTATGACGGTGAGTAAGAAGCCATCATTGTCGTCGTCTTCACCTTCTCACTCACCTTCGCTCGCTCGCGCAACAGGCCCAGAAACGTCACCAACCACCGTCCACACCCGTAACACAACAGGCTTGACGACGATGACAACTCCGACCACAGACGAGGCAGACGACACGGTCAACACGTCTGTACGACGCCGTCCACACGCGCGACAACAGAAACACTCCGACTCAACGGTGAGCACACCCCGTCCTCGTCTTCACTTCTCACCTTCTCACTCGCTCGCGCAATAGGAACAGCGATACGCGCGCGTCGACAGAACGAGAAGGACGGATGGCTATGACGGTGAGTAAGAAGCCATCATTGTCGTCGTCTTCACCTTCTCACTCTCTTCACCATACTCGTCCACCTGGTTCCTCGCGCAACAATCTGACACGTCGACACATTGTCATTCACGACGACGACGACGCGACAGAATTTTACGGTGGCGCGTCGAGCTCCACGCACTCTCACCCTCACCCTCGTGCCAGTTGCCCTCCCCGCTCTCGACACCACGCACGCACCCCCTCCCTCCTCCACGCGTTGTTGACGACGCGCCGCGCTGGCATCACCACGTCACGACAACGTGCCGTTGTCCCCTGGCTGGAGGCCCGTGTACAGTCCGGTGCTCAAGATCCTGTCGTGTTTAACACAATGGCCAAGATTCTGTTCGACAGAAATAACGATCCCTGTTTTCCAAAGGGAATAATGAACGTTTGTCGACCAGATCCTGTAAGTATTTCCCTAACGATCGGCATAGCTATATGAACCCCCTCGTTGTTGGCAAGCGAGCCCCAGAGTCCCTATCTGGCTTACATAGCCTATGCAAAAGGCTTCTGTGATGACGAGCTCATCGTCATTGCGAACGAGAGCTACAAGTCCAAACAACCAGCCAGAACTATGGGCACAAGTCCTCGTTCACGACCACGTGCATCGAAGGGCACTATTGACCAAGTCAGTCTACAGTCTATATGTTGGGTTACATGGGTCGGATATTTATGGTTTATATATCGTAGCCACTACCTTCCCCGAGTGCACCGATCCGGATAATGTCTCAGTCCTTGCCAAAGCCTTCCTTTTGGCCGATCTTCCCATCGAGTTCATTAGGCTGTTGGATATCATATCGCTGAGCCGTCTCCGTTCAGTGACAACCGTAGTCTACAGGACTTGTTACTCTTTGGCAGCCATTCGTGCAAACAAGGTCAAGGTTGTGGGCTACATCAACGGGGCCTCGGTACCAAGACGTCGCCGAGATCGCCGAGATCGCCACCGATCCTCTATGAGTGACGATATACAAGAAGTATGATCGGCACGCCATCAACCTGATGGTGTGTCAATCGATCGCGGTCTGGATTTCGGTAAAGGTGAACAAGCCTGATGTGTGGACTCGGAGTCACCTTGCGAAAGCTCAGCTCGACGGTCTCCGCATCAGAGATGCTATTGGTATGCCCAGTGCAGAATCCTAGCGAAGGAAATTTTGACTGTTCTTTGTAGACTCGTACATCAAACTTTGAAAGCCGAGGACCTGCCGGCAAGTATGATGATCTGGTTTGCTCCCTGCAAATGGCGCGGAAGCACCTCTGCGAACCTCAGATCGACACAAAATTGGCGTATGCGAAGACGGATCGCCTGCATGACGTGGAGGAAGGCTTCTTGGGTATGACGAACGTAGCAGATATCTTGGTTGAAAGAAGTACAAGTGCTTTGAGGATGAACTCTACCAGTCTGCCAAGCTGAATCAGGCTGCCGTCGAAAGTGCTTGCAAGGCCGGCGACACCCAAGTCTGGAAACAAGACCATGTTGCTGGTGTTGAGAAATCGGAGTTCCGTTTGGTAGGTCTATTGCTGTAGCGTAGGGAAGGTGTTATTGACCCACATCCAGCCTCAAATTCGTGGTTTGATCACTGTCGTGCATGCGGTTTCGCTTCCGGTCGTCATTGATCTGGTTGTATAGGAAAAGTTGCCTGCTCTCATTCAATCTTACGAACGTCGTGGCCATATTGATGAAGTGCTTGCTCTGTTAGAGGCAGCACTGAGCCTAGAGCGTGGTCACGTATGTCTTGTTGTCGCTTTCGATGTCATTATATTGACGATTTTCACATGGGGATCTTTACAGAGCTCTCCATTTTGTACAGCAAACATAGGCCTGGGAAACACATATGTGGTTGATACATTTCTTTTCATTGTTGACGTCCCCTTGCCTAGTCATGAAGCACCTTAAGCTCTCCATTTCACGGATTAATATTCCAAAGGTGTGTCATTTCTCTTTTAATACACGGACGCATAGTAACTGTCGATTAAGTTCATCAGAACTACGGAGGAAGCTCATCTTTGGCCCGAGCTCGTTTTCCTTGACATAAAATATGACGAATTTGTGGGAGACAACCTCATTTTCCTCGTGGTCTCATAACGATTGCTCGCCCAGGACTGCTCTTGCCATGATCGAACGGTCGCCGGACGCTCGGGAGCACAATCAATCCAAGGATGTCATTGTTCGCGTCGCCAACATGGGGATTAGTACGAGCCAATTTAATTTCCTTTCATATCGCGCTGACATTCGGCATATCAGCTATCACAAAGCTTTCACTTTCTACCTACAAGAGCAGCCCCACTCTGTTGACGGATCTTCTCAGTGTTATGATTCCCCGCACAGATCATTCCCGTATCGTGGGCATGTTCTGTCAAATCGACCATATTCCTCTTATCTGCTCGTATTTTATTGCCGTTCAAAACGTAAGCATATCGAAACACCTTGGGCTTTCCCCGCGGCTAATTTGACGTCTATGTTACTCGAATCCTCCTCGGATGGCGGAGAGGGACCCCGCTGGCACGGTGAAATGCTGTCACCGTGGGTACCGCATGGCAGCGCCAAAGTACCGACGGGAACCCGAAAGGGTCTCGCCTGCCAGCGCTACCGTGACCTGTGGGATTCACTTCCCTTTCCCTTCTCCCTTCCTCGTGCAGGAAGTCTCCATCCTCCCCACCTGTGCATCCCGAATTATCCATCCGGGGTCGCGCCCCTTGCATGCCCCTGTCGCCTCTGCAAGCTGGACAACTGCCTGCATAGGGCGTAAGGTTGGTAGCTGGTACCCTAAACGGCCTCGGATGGGCAGCGGTCGGGGTAGCGGTAGCCCCCTGACGAGAGCTTTCGCAGGCTCGAAACCGCTACCTATCCCGCTCCCTTACCTGCCCCCTACTGTACATCGTCGCTCGAGCGTGTCGATAGTCCGGCCCCAATCGTCGGAGAGGGGCGCCAGACGAACGAGCAAGCAGATTAGACAACCCGAGCATCATCCCTCTTCGCACACACCGCCCACACGTGCAAAAACAGAAATACTCCGACTAGACGGTGAGCACACCCCATCCTCGTCTTCACTTCTCACCTCGCTCGCTCGCGCAACAAGAACAGCAACAATATCTCAATACGTGCGCGTCGACATGACGAGAACGACGGTTGGCGATGACGGTGAGTGAGCAACCATCGTTGTCGTCGTCTTCACCTTCTCACTCTCCTCGCTCGCTTGCGCAACAGGCCCAGAAACGTCACCAACTACCGTCCATACACACGGGTGAGACAGTGTGCTTAACGACGTCAACAACCCCTTGACGTGACGAGGACCACAGACGAGGCCGACAACACGTCCAACGACAACACACTAAGCACATCTGTGCAACGACAACGACAAGGTCCCGACGCGACGGAGTCACCGTCCACACGCGCGGCAACAGAAATACTCCGACTAGACGGTGAGCACACCCCGACCACGGCTTCACTCTCACCCTCATCGCTCGCTCGCGCAACGGGCACAGCAACATGTCGATACACGCACGTCGACGCGACGACAAGGACGGATAACGATGACAGTGAGTGAGCACCCATCGTCGTCGTCATCTTCACCTTTTCACTCACCTCGCTCGCTCGCGCAACAGGCCGACGGACAAGACGGTGAGCACACCCAGACCTCGTCTTCACATCTCACCTTCTCACTCGCTCGCGCACCAGGCACAGCAGTAACATATCGAAACGCGCGCGTCGACACGACGACAACGACGGATGACGGCGACGGTGAGTGAGCATCCATCATCGTCGTCATCTTCACCTTCTCACTCTCCGACGAGAACCACAGACGAGGCCGACAACACGTCCAACAACAACACGCTAAGCACACCTGTGCAACGACAACGACAAGGCCCCGACTCAACGGAGCCACCGTCCACACACGCGACAACAGAAACACTCTGACTAGACGGGTGAGCACACCCGGACCACGTCTTCACTTTCACCCTTATCGCACGCTCACGCAACAGGAACAGCAACAAGATCTCGATACGTGTGCGTCGACACGACGAGAACGACGGATGGGATGACGGCGAGTAAGCACCCATTGTTGTCGTCGTGTTCACCTTCTCACTCTCCTCGCTCGCTGACGCAACAGGCCCAGAAACGTTACCAACCACCGTCCACACGCGTGACACAACATGCTTAACGACGACAACAACCCCTCGACGTGACGGGGACGGACCACAGACGAGGCCGACAACTCGTCCAACGACAACACGCTAAGCACATCTGTGCAACGACAACGACAAGGCCCCGACGCAACGGAGCCACCGTCCACACGCGCGGCAACAGCAATACTCCGACCAGACGGTGAGCACACCCCGACCACGTCTTCACTCTCACTCTCATCGCTCGCGCAACAGGCCCAGCAACGTCACCAACCACCGTCCACATGCAAGACACAACATGGTGGGCGACGACGACAACCCTTCGGCGTGACGAGGATCACAGACGAGGCCGACGGACAAGACGGTGAGCAGGCCCCGTCCTCGTCTTCACTTCTCACCTTCTCACTCGCTCGCGCAACAGGCCCAGCAACGTCACCAACCACCGTCCACATGCAAGACACAACATGGTGGGCGACGACGACAACCCATCGACGTGACGAGGATCACAGACGAGGCCGACGGACGAGACGGTG
>JBBPOT010000144.1:0-17842 GCA_038091595.1 Leccinum subatratum | reverse complement strand
ACTGTCGGGGCCTCAGCTTCACTTCTTGCGTCGCTCACTCCTAATCCATGGGACACAGCTCGCTTCAACCGACAGATCGGGCACAGTCCCGGGCCGGAAACCTGCGGTTTCGCCCATCCCATCGTATTCATAGCACATCCGATTCATTCATGTACCTAGTACGCTCATACTAGCTTACATTCTTTCCCCTCGCTTAGCAAACGAAGCTCGACACGCACAGAATTTATTTATTGCCGAGTCCATGCTCAGCCCGCCGATTCACTTTTTCCGACCAGACCATATCTCACAAACCGCCTCTCTGGACGACGTAACGCCGCCATGGGCGAGTTTTCAGCTGCCACGACCACCGCCCTCCAGAACCTCTTTGTAAAGAGGGCGGTCCAAGGCCAGGTACGTGGCCCGGGGGCGTCCGATACGACGACGGAGGCGCTAATCATTTTTTGGCCTATTCTAGGGCGGTCTCTTCACGGGCCAAGATCCAACGGCGTACAACATCTCGGATCCGTTGAGACTATGGACCATCCAAGTCGGTGCGTCGATTTAGCAGCCCATTTCCCCTCTTCGTCGAGCGTAATGCGAGGATAGGTATCATCCTTATGATGGCCCAGGTACTTAGCTTGCTTTTGGGAAAGATCAAACAACCTCGAGTCATTGCCGAGATCCTTGGAGGCATCCTGCTAGGTGAGTTCGCCCGTTGGTCGTTGCAAGTCCCGCTGACTCGGGGTCCAAGGACCCACCGCGATGGGACGGATACCTGGTCTCACGAGCCACATCTTCCCCGCGAATTCGCTTCCATACCTCTCCCTCACAGCTAACCTCGGTCTCTGCCTCTTTCTTTTCATCATCGGCCTTGAGATCGACGCTAGCATCATCCGACGGAATGCCCGCCTATCGATCGCCGTGTCTGCCGCCGGCGTGCTGCTCCCGTTCGGAATTGGTTGCGGCATGTCCGTTGCGATATACCACTATTTCATTCCACAGACAGTCAACTTCAAGTACTTTATGCTCTTCATCGGCGTGTCGTACTCGATCACCGCGTTCCCCGTCCTCTGTCGTATTCTCTCCGCGCTCAAGCTGCTCGGGACGACAGTCGGCCTCATCGCACTGTCAGCAGGCGTTGCGAATGACGTTATCGGCTGGACGCTCCTCGCGCTGACTGTGGCATTCGTGAACGCATCGTCGGGTCTGAGCGCGCTCTGGGTTTTCCTTACCTGCGTGGCCTACACACTATTCCTACTTTTTCCTGTCAAGTGGGCGTTGGCCTGGCTGGCGAGGAAGACAGGAAGCACGATCCACGGGCCCACCTTGTTTTACATGGCGGTCGTCATTCTCGTCCTTTGGGCATCCGCCTTCTTTACGGATTTCGTCGGCGTGAACGCCATCTTTGGTATGTTGGCGTAGCTTTTGATATCGATTTCGTGACGCTGATTCGTCTTTGTAGGTGCGTTCGTTGTCGGTGTCATCGTTCCCCGCGAGGGCGGTATATCTATCGCCTTTGTGGAGAAGCTTGAAGACATGGTGCAGATCATCTTCATTCCCCTCGTGAGTGGCAAACGAAATTCGAGCGCCAATCCTCTTTGCTCAAAATACACAGTATTTCACTATTTCGGGACTGAACACGAACCTGGGACTACTCAACACTGGTGCGTGTTCGAGATGCAGTATGTTGACTCGTGTTGAAACTCTTTCGTTAGGAACGATTTGGGGTTTCGTCTTTGCTAGCGCCTCGCTCGACTTTACGGGCAAATTCATTGGATGCACGCTCCCATCGAGAGCGCTAGGTTTCAGTTGGCGTGAGGCTATCACTGTCGGATCTCTCATGAGTTGCAAAGGGTATGTCTCCCTTGGAAGATCAGCTATCGTGTCTGATAGTCTCGTAGTCTCGTCGAGCTTATCGTCCTCAATGTCGGCTTGACTGCGGGAATCCTCACTCACCAGGTCTTCTCCATGTTCGTCTTGGAAGCGTTGATACTCACGTTCATGACCACACCTCTCGTCAACCTCGTCTATCCACCCCAGCACCGCACGTATGGACTTGGCGCTGGTATCGCATGCACGTCACCCAAGGATGATATCGAAGGAGACAAGTCCTCCCAAGCTTCCGAAGTCACGGACAACGAAGTCTGGAGATCCAGATTTACTGTAGTGCTGGATGAATTCCAGCACATGCCCGGGATCATGGCGCTCACGAAGCTGGTCCTCCCTTTCCCATTTGAGGATTCTGCGTCTCGCGATGGGGTGTCGAAAAAGAATACCTTCAACGTTCTCCGCCTCATCGAGTTGTTGGAGCGTTCATCCATGTGGATGAAGTCTGCTATGACGGAGACGCTTATCGGTACTGACCCGTTGGTTGGTGTCTTCAAGATGTTTGGAGAACAGAACGACATGACCATCTCGGCTTCGTTGTCTGTCGTCCCACAGAGCGACTGGTCGCACGCCCTGGTAGACCACGCTCAGAGGTTCTGGGCACAGGGCCAAGGTCCCACACGCTATTCCGCAAGCGAGCTGCGAACGTGCACGCCCGTACGTACGGCTACTTCAAGAACCTGAACACCACAACACTTTGACTCGGACTCGACGATGTCGTCAACGCGACTACTATTCTCCAGACGGACCCTCGCGCTCGTCACGCTTTCTACGGTCGGGCTCGCCGGAGGTGGGTACTACTATCTCAACTCCGGTCCCACGCATCCATATCTTGCGTCGTCAACACGCGAGGCAAGGCAACCACCGCCAGCTTGGACGCCGCCCACACGCGAGGCGATGTTGGATGCCCTACGACGGAGCGGGGGCGGCAAGAGACACAAACAGGATGGAGGAAAAGGCGAGGAGGAAGAGGTCTTTGACTTGCTGATCATCGGGGGCGGGGCAACCGGTGCAGGCGTTGCCGTGGACGCTGTTAGCCGAGGGCTGAGGGTAGCCCTGGTGGAGCGGAGCGACTTTAGCTCAGGTGCGTCCATCCGTCTCGCGTCCTATCTTGCTCTGATCGCGCACGTCCGGCAGGTACATCGACCAAGTCGACCAAGCTCGTTCATGGCGGTGTACGCTATCTACAAAAGGCACTGATGGAGCTGGATTATGAGCAATACAAACTCGTGCGGGAGGCATTGCACGAGAGGAGGATATTCTTGCAGACGGCGCCGTATCTGTCGCACATGCTTCCGATCATGCTCCCCTTGTACAAGTGCGTTCGTGTCGTTCTCTCCCCTTTTCTTCTTCTCTGAACGTCACTCTTCCGCAGGTATTGGCAGCTCCCTTATTATTATGCGGGGTGCAAGATGTACGATCTGTTGGCAGGCAAGGAAAACATGGCCAGTTCGTATCTTATGTCCAGAAGCAAGGCGCTGGAAACCTTACCGATGCTTAAGAGCAACGGTTTGGTCGGGGCTGTCGTGTACTACGATGGTGCGTTGTCGCGCGCACTCGCTCGATACCCATTCATCGTGGTCCAGGACAACACAACGACGCGCGCATGAACGTCGCACTAGTCATGACCGCCGTCAAACTGGGCGCAACTGTTGCCAACTACTGCGGCGTCACCGAGTTCAACAAGGACGCCCAGGGAAAGCTCATCGGCGCCAAGGTCAGAGACGAGCTCACAGGACGCGAGTTCCAAGTCCGTGCCAAGGTGTGCCTTCCATTCGCCACTGATGCGTCGCGTCGCACATCGTCAACGCGACCGGTCCATACACCGATGCCCTCCTCTCGCTCGACGATCCCTCACACAAGCCAATCGTTCGGCCGTCCTCAGGCGTACACATCACACTTCCAGCTTACTATGCTCCCGCCCGCATCGGTCTTCTCGACCCTGCCACCTCGGACGGTCGCGTCATCTTTTTCCTCCCCTGGCAAGGCGGCGTCGTCGCCGGAACGACCGACCGGCCTGCCAAGGTGAACGCTCAGGGTGAGGAAGTGACGGCCGCCGAAGAGGACGTGCAGTGGGTGATCGATGAGCTACGGGGCTACCTCAGCCCGGATATCCAGGTCCGTCGTGGCGACGTGCTCAGCGCCTGGTCGGGGTTGAGACCGCTCATCTCGGCTGAGAACGGGAGTAATAATACGTCACGCCTCTCCACAAACGGATAGCGTTTCCTTTGTTTTTGTCACATGTTTCTTCCGAGTCCCCGATCTTGCCACTCTCCGCATTCCAGTTCGGGTGTTTGGCGCCTGCACTTGTCAAATTATGCCTCGATTTGTGCTAATGGCGTCAAACCGCAGTCTTGTTGCTTTATGACCATTGTCTTTGGTTGCCGAATCGCCGGAGCGGAGGACTCTCGAGGAGTGACACCAGCTGCCCAACTCGGTAATATCCAACACGACTCGATTTTTTTCCTTGGCAATTAACGCGTCACCGGCGTAACATGATAAAAGTTGTATGACATAATGTACCGTGGCATGCGTTACTCGAGCCCCAGATTCGGTGCGCCAGCCTGGAGCCTAGTCGGCCATCTCTCGAGGTGGTCGACGCCGTCTAGGTCTCCTAGTCAGTAGTCTTACTTCAAGTGTAGGCCAGTCAGTTAACACTAGCCTATCGTAGTGGTCACCGGGCGGAGTCACCAGCGATCGTTCCTGTCCCATTTCATCGATGAGGCTAGCTTGGCGATGCGGATTTTCAGCACCTGATATCATGAGTCTTTGTGCCACACTTCAAAGGGCGATCGGCCCTCGGATATCCTTTCGGCTAACAAGCGCACAAAGCATTTGGTTGCTCTGCCGTAATTGGCTAAGCGAGAAGTCCCGAGTTCGCTCTCAGTCCGGATCGGTTGACGTTACTAACTTAGGGCCGGCCAGACCGGAAAGCGCTTCGCGCTTTCCGCCATCCTCTCTCCATTAACCTAGCAACCTACATATCTTCTCTTAGTCAATTCCTTCAAGTTGAAGTTCCTTGTATTGTATGTACCTACTTTACACGCAATAAGATCTCCCTTTAAGAGCTCAGCGCATCCAGCTACATCCGAAGAATCATGCTCCAGACTCAGGCTGGTGCCGGCGCAAGGATTCAACTCGCCGTGTGTCGCTTGCCATTAATGGGCACTACTAGGTTATATATTCCTCCATTCATTTCCTCCACTCCTCATGGACCGCATTCATTCCAACACTTTCTCTTCGCGTGAGCACCGAGTCAAACCGTGTATTGAAGGAGGGTAACAACGACTGCTGCCAACAAACAGGTCACCGTAGGTACCGCTGGTATCCTGTACTTCATGACCCGGGACGGCGAGACCTGGTCACCCTTGACTTTGAAAACCTACTGTGTCTGTACGTTCTCAATCTCCATGGGCACTCTCGTTGTCACCAATCCTGTCACAGCTTTCATTGAGTCTGCGACAGGTATTATGGGTACATAAATTTGCTTATGGTCAACTTCGCTCAAGGACGCTTGTAGAGGGCGGGACGACCGGTATTACCGCGCTTTCCTGCTCTTCGGAATCCGGATCTGCCTTTTTCGCTCCATATATTCGCCTCCATCCTCCCTTGGACTACGGGAGGTGCTTTACACATCGTCGGCTCCCTCATGGTCCGCAATGTCCGTGATACGGCTGTGGGTCCATTCCTAGTCCGTGACATCAACTGAGGTTATATCGGCGATGCTCTCCCAGCCTTCCTAACGATCTATAACATCCCGCTACGCCCTGATCACCAACTCGATTCTCTAAAACATGCCAGAGGTCAGTTTTCAACGCCTTCCAATTCCATGCAAGATACAAGTGATGAGGTTCATCAAACAGGATTCGGTGTTGCAAATGAGAAGCACGGAAGAACATGGAAAACGATCCGTTGAATGGTTGGTTTCCTACACAGGTGCGTCGTCCATCAACGCTTGCTTTACCTAGACTTGCAGTGCAGTCTCTCAACCTCTACTCGTTCACGCGTCGTGAGCGCCCTGCACCCATAATCCGTCCGGGGTGGTGTAACGACACGGCAAGCGTGATCGACTAAGCTGTCCAGCGGAATTTCCTACCGTTATTCGGAGCCTCCAACGGTGTGTCCATACAAATTCACACAAGAAGAAAATAAGAGAGTAAGTTCGCCACCACTCAGTGGACGTGTTCGTACTGATATCTACTCTGGCTAAGTTCCATGCACGTGATGTCAGCACCGCGCACTTAACTTTCACGGAGTGTTAACTCCCCTTTATCATAGGATCGACGGAAGTTCAGTGCCACCTGCTTCTTGACTTTCTCCAATCTACCTTTTGCACACGATGCGACTGTGGCTTCTTATGGTGTACTTTTCCACCTTACGCTCCTTACTCTTTGGCTATGCATTGTGGTCGCTTGCCACTTTGACACACCATCATGCGCTAGCTGCCATCAACCTGGCATGCAAGTTCGGTTTCCTTGGTGAAACCTTTGTTTGTAGGTTTTCAGGTTCAACGGCCCCCCCATATCGCTATGCAGACGCCATCCAAACCGAGTTCTCGGGGCTTGAGAAGCTCGCATCAGGCGCCACTCAAATCACACCGCTTGTACAAAGCCTCACTGAGGCGCGGCTCTCTGTCGATGATCTCATCGTCGTCGTGAGGCTCAGCACATTTTCATTTCGCACTTCACTCGTAGAGGAACTCCTTGTCGTCTCGTCTGAAACAAGGGAAGCATCGCGTAACCTTCAAAAATTATTCGCTGAAATTCAGGCCGCCGTTGACATGTATGTATTCCCTCTCCTACCCAAGTAATCTTTCTCAATCGAGTTGTCACAGAATGCTTATGGTTAACGAACACTTACTGGGACTCCTCCGGACAAGAATTTCCCCCTCTTCTAGTCTTTCCGCATACTGCTACATCATTGGCAACACCCAGCACTCGGACCATTGCTCATCCTCGTCCCTACGTGTCACCGAGGCTTATGATCGGGCTCTCTATCAATTCCAACAAGTTTTATCATCCCTTCTGATCAGAGTCTCACAAGTTCAAGGGAGCCTTGACAGCATCGAAGCCAGGTTAGGTGTAGTTTGTGATTTAGTGGTTTTGGAGACTGGCGTTATCATGTCCGACAAATCGGACATCTTAAACCACATTCTTGCACTTCTCAAGTTGCCGAGCCAGCGAGCCATCAAACTAAATGCTCAACTTCAGTCACTGAAAGAAGTTTCTCATCATCGCACACTTGCCACCCGCTACGTCGCTGGAACAATGGAGGGCCTGCAGGAACTGGGTGAGTCGATGGAGGTATTGAGATCGGTGACGTTGGGCGCTATGTTGGTGGATGGCGTGCCAATGGAAGTAATCATTGCAGCCCTCTCGAAAGGCATTGAGCGGGTCCATCATACAGGCAGATTCATGCAGTCTCCTCCAGCTGGGAACCAATTACTCACTTTACCCAAAGTTTAAATCTTCCCTCCATGCTCTTATGCTCCCACAACGTATGTTATAATGTTACGGCGCTCGTAAAATGTACATGTCATGTAGATCAGAATTCTAAAGCAGGAGATGAGAGGCGTTAAAGTAATATTTCTTCATTGGCGTTTGACGCTGGTGAGAACAAGTTGATAACAAAAACCTGGTTCGGTGCGAACGTTCGACCACAACTTAAATACGCCCTTCACCCGGATATCTTCGACTCGGCATTCGTGTCGCTTCTCCACAAGAGTCGGGGCCGTTGTCCAGAATGGCACCCCTACCAAACGTCACGCGACTTGGAGTAACAAACATCATGATTGTCAATGTTAAGTTATAAGCAAGCTGCACGTGACCCGAGTCGGACTCCTCACGCGACTCAGAATTCCCGCGCTCGAAACGATTCGCTCAGCGCTACTCGCATCTCAACAATGATTACTCGTGCTTACGATGTCCATACACGTTCACTTGTCACTTGTCCTGACATGCTTGCTTCAAGTCATCCTCGTTTATTTTTCGTTCTCATTCTTCGCTACATATATGACTAGCCGCTCTTCGTGCCCCCCCTCATTCGCTTTTCTCTCGACTGATGGTGAGACTATGTACCTACCAGGTCCACGACATACGCTGACCGTATTTTACCAGCTCTTCGAGGCGTTGCACTCAATCACACAGTTTCTGCCTCCTTCAAGATCGCACACGTCTTTAAGAGCATCTTCTGTATCTATCCCGGTACAAATCCCGTCTCGCCCAACTTGCTTGACGAACGTCGTGTCCAAGCTCAGATCAAGCTGCTTCTCGCCCCTCATGGGTAGATTTTCTTGTTCTCAAGGTGTATGTTGGTCACGGTAGGCATATGTATTTTATTACGGCCCAAGAGATTACGTTCCGACATGCGTTTGTGCTATTTAGCTATGACCGTGCCCATGGCTTAGTGACCACCTTTGCATACTGGCTTTAGATTTTGACATTCAAGATGAACTTGTTGCCCAAGTATGAGAGATGACCAAGGTCTGTACAGTGTCGTCTGAATGCAATGCCCAGAAACTGACATCTCATACCGTAAGTTCGTGACACGTACTACATACTTGCGTTGAGATCATGCCTTTCGCGGCAACCAGTTAAGGGTGGTCTAGATACGTCACGCCTTTCCGTGCTGACGCTCAAACAGCAGACGGATAGCGTTTCCCTCTCCTATTGATCATCTTCTCGTCACACGCTCCTCCCCCGATTTTTGCCGTTCTCCACTTTCCATTCGATACCAATCGCACTGGACAGCTCAAACGCGCACACTTTTGTCGCTACCATCCCATTGCCGAAGCTTGCGTGACGTAGCCAGTCGTGTTATATCCAGGTCATTTGGTCAGCAAATCTCATCTGTCTTTGAAGGTACACTTTCGGACCATCCCACTGTCTCTCGTTCCCGTCCTACAGACACCTAGTCCAGCCAGCACTGAAATCGTTGAGTATAATGCAAGTTGTCTCTGAATCGTTTCACGACTGACTTTGCTGGATACTGTAGGGGAAATAGCGAATCTGGCTCGAGCCTCGAGGCGACATGCCTTCTTGCAAGCTTTAGCTTGTTGTGGAGATTATTAGTAGCATGCCACAGTGCGTACGCTTGATTATGATTTGGGCGTTCGCTTTGAGTCCCGTAGGCGCTACGCCACGCCACACTCACTATTGGAACGTGCTGAAAATTCTTTGCGGCGGTGTCATGGTTGCTTTATGGGCAATTGATAGTCGTCTCTCGCTTACCGCCTACCTTTCTCATCCGTTTTAGCCTGGATACCGTATTTGAACCAGACAACCTGAATGTTTGACGGTTAGCCACGAGGCCGAGCGGTGGCTACTAACAAAGGACCTTTAGGTCAAACTTCCATGTGCCACGCGAATCTATTTTCTTATAAGTCGCGTGCGACGCGTCCGTTGGTGGTTCCATTCCCTTCATTTTTTACCTCCACCAGACCATGGATGGTTGTTACTCAGATACCAGCATGCAGTCTCCCCAGCATGCGCACCATCATGCTCAGGCGAAGCTCGCTTTTCAAAGGAAATGCCGTGCTTTAGGGAGAAATGGCCCCTACTTGCCGCAAAAGGTTTTGCGAGATAGTAAGCAAGCCATGCAGAAGAGTAAGGTCTCATGGTCAGATCATTTTTATCCATCTCAAAATTTCTTCGAAGGACGTGTCGCGGAATTGGAGTTCAAGCCCAAAGGTTACGATGACTCTCCCATTAATAAGGACGATAGCATGATGGATGTCGAACAGGGGGTGAGTGGGCGGCAGAGACATAGATTGGAATACTGACTTACAAGACATGTAGTTGTCAGTTCCGCACGAAGATGATTTCCACCATGTAGGCGTCGATATGGCCTGCGACCACGAATATTGTATCGTAGAACCAGAACCCGACAGCTCTGCGGACGAAGTGGCACCTGATGAGGACTATGTCCTGCTTGAGGACATTTGAAAGGCTGGAATGATAAACGGAAGTGATTGGGGAGCAGATTCGGATTGGTCTATGTATCTATGTCGTGTACCATATCTCTTGGCTATGTCCATGTTCGTGATCTCGAAAATAACTCACCGCCCTGTGATCCTCACAGACTCGGGAATTCCGCACTGTCAACGAATCACTACGCCACACACACTCTCCTGTTTCACCGGCGGTTGCAGCCACTGTCGATGGAAAGGAGGGAGACATAAAAGATGCCACCACCAAAGTCATAGATGATGACCTGAGATCCGTCGCCCTTCTTGCTAAGACGCTCATAGATGGTATGGAGGACCTGCCAAAGACTGGTAATTGTACCGGTATCCTCAGCAGACTCGAGTCATTGCCTAACGCTGGGTCGCGACATTCGGAAGTCTGATGGATTTCTCAATATACTTACAGGCGAGGACGGTGACGGGACCCATAAGCCTTCACGTATATCTAGGGCAATGCCACATTCGGATGGGCCTACAAATCCCTTACATAAGCATAGTTACGTCGGCACCTTTTTATACTAGGTGACTGCCCCACAGTCTGGCACTAACTCATACTGAGTGAGCCCTCAACCATCTTGTTGTCTCACCAGATAAGTTGTATAAAACGCTTCCCGAATGATCTCACCGATCAGTCACTCGAGGTGGTTATGACCTAGTTGCATCTGGTGAAAGTCCAAAGTGCGCTCTCTTATGTGATCGACGGAACAACACAGGTCCCCATCAGGGCCGATGGTCATCAAGACGTACTCGGGCGTGAATGGTGGTGACTTTACCAAGAAAGAAAAAAAAGGTAATGCACCTGCATTTTCGAACACACTACGCCTTTGACAGCGTACTTTCCCCAGTCAAATGTTCTCGTTCACAGGGGCGGCAGAGCCTATATGTGACTTTGATCTGTGGATACTAATCGCCGGACTTGGAGGATTAACGTTCGCCACCTCGTTCCACGCACGGGGCATCCTTCGCTGGACAGCCCTCGAGAGAAACATCACACGGGGCTGGAGTCCGCGTCCGCACTAGGTGTGCAGCACCTTTCTGCTCGTTCCGACATCTCGCTCACTTTGGACGCGTTCCTCGAAGCCCCCCCCCCAAACCCGAGACTGGAGCTACGGAGCATTCGTTTGGCATCCGTACAGCTCGCTGCGAACTTTGATGACACGTAGACGGTACTATGATTCGCATGGTGAGTGAACTCTCGTCTGATCACAGCTCACAGTGACGTTTAAAGGGTTCGCTCCCAAGGCACCTGGTGCACAAATACCCCGACCAAACCGACCAAACCGACAATCAGCTCTCCCTCCACTTTGAACCACTGACACGGCCCACTTCTCACTTCCATCTTCGACATTTGACATCATCAACCTGCCGAGTCGTGGAAGGTATGTTCTCTCGCATTCCACGTTCTTCCTCGTTGGCAGCTCGTCGCAGATCCATGTTCTCTTGAGCCTGTCCCGTGGTCCTGCGCTCCCTGTCTTGGTTGGCCCTCTAAGCCCCGACGTTCTATTCGCTGTCTTGCGCCCCCTTATACTTACTCCATGGCTAGTCCATTTCGAGCGCAGGTCCATTGTCTGAAGGTATGCTCGTCGGGGCTCGCCTTCCGGGTCGTGAACACGGCGCGCTCGATGCACGGAGTCGCATCTCGCCCTTCGTACGTTGCATCGTTTCCATGCTTGGTCTAGTCTCCGAGTCCGAACTTCGGACGTGTCATTCGTTCTCGTCTCGCGCCCGCTTTACGCCGTGCACGGCATGATCTGGTCCATTTCGAGCGAGTGCAGGTACACAAGCACTATGTCCGTCTAAAAGGCACGTTTGCCGCTTTACCGCCTCTCTCTCAGCACTCCCTCTCGCGATCGTACTCCTGACCGACGCCGCCTACTCTTTCGGGTCTCGTGAACACGCGTTCGGAGTCACGTCACGTCATTGCCATAACGGGAAGCCTAATCAGCATGCGCGACGAGACCCGGGGTTCGCCGCAAGGGATTCTTTTGTGTTTCCCACACGCGATGGCTGCATACGTAGAATATGCATCACTCCCAAAACAGCACACTGGCAGCGTCACCGCACTCGCCTTCAATTCCTGTGGAACGTACCTTGCGTCATGCTCAGATGATCATTCAGTATGCATCTGGAGCGTGTCAAAGGCGAAGTTGATGTATCGAGTGGACTTTGCTCATCCTGTTATGGTCCTCCAGTGGCACCCAACTACAAAGGCTACGTTGCTAGCCGGCTGTGAAGACGACGCGCTATATTGGATGGAAAATTTTACAAGGGTGGGTCGTCCAACTAGCTACTCAATCATACTTTGATAACTTGTTTCCCCCAGACTGGCCCCACCGTTTCAGAGATTCGACTAGGTGTTCGTGGATCAATATTTTGTTTAGACATAGATCCTGTTTCAAATTCGGTAGCTGTTGGGATTGGTCCTGAGGTCCATGTTACAAGGGGTGCCCTTCAGCGTGTGTTTCACCAAGTATAGTCACAGTAACGTTGACTGATCCAAAGCTGCAGGGACACACACGACAATGGCGAGACTCCCAGAACCACCCTTGGAACATGTAAGGGAGAGCGGAAATGAGGATGAACGTATCAGACCTCGTTCTGTCCACTTTTATGATGATGGAAACAAGCTGATCGTATCATACCTTAATCATGGCATTGTGTAAGTGTCGCACTATTCGGTCCATCCGCCAAAGTATTCTAATAAGCTACTCTTGAAGGGGATGGAATCTTGCAGAGAGAACTCCGGTATGGCACATCAAGAGCCCAAACTTGCCAGCACAAATGTCCGTCATTTCCGTCATTTCCGTGCCCCTTGTTGAACAAATTGTGTAGTGGAAGCTCCGCCATATACCGAAAGCATAATACGCTAGTTGTTAATATCATACACGAGGGTCCTCGTCTCTTCAAAATTGGGAGAACAAAGCCTGTCCGAAAATGGACCTACAACACTCCCAACCAAAACCCACACCTACTCCCAGTTTGTTTCCTCCATCGAGGTCAAGCCATTGCCAGCGGAACAAGCACCGGAAATCTCTGTGTCTGGCAAGCGTGCTCGGATAATCTTTATCAAGTACTTCCCCATGGCGGTGAGATCTTGTTTCTAGGTGTTTCACCATTGACGCTGTTTGATGTACCAAAACGTATAGCTGATGTGATCCAAGCTATTGCAGTAAGTAATCTTTGCACCGTTGAGACCAAAGTTCACGTCGCTGATTGACTATAGACTCACCATGACCAAGCCCACTCCCACAGCTATATTGCCACCGCACCGGCTCGGAAGGGTTCCCAGACGTATGTTAAGATCTGGAGGGCCAACATAAGTCTGCATCATGGTCTCGTTGTCACATGTTCATTCAAGTTTACATAATTCCACAGAACTACACCCTGATGAACTCGACATCTGGTGGGGGGGGATCATAGTATGTCTGTGTACAAACATCATAAATCTTGGACTGACTTTCTTAGGTGTCCCGGTTTTCTATGGACTGGAGTGACTACGGCAAGGTGACCTTGCTCCTCGCTTGTGCCCTTATCAGCGTGTCGTGCTTGCTTGCCTTTTTGAACATGCTTTGGTACCTTTGGTACCACATCCCATGGACATGGATTTTTGACCAATTCCTTGCATCGGTATGTTGACACGCTACTCATTACCCATGTCTGATTTCCTTTCAGCTTCCATGGATTATGGTAAAGCTCACCAATATCTTGGGGATGCTTTGGACTGTGTGCCTTGATGTCAAATCTTGGTTGACTGGTGTTTGGGAGGCGGCGCTGGAGGCATTGCGACTGAAGGTGTTAGAATTCCTTCATGCTCCAGGTCCTCAGGATATATATTATCACCGTCTTCCCACTGACTTCTAATCTACATAATACTCAGTTATCCATTGCCGGTCGAGCAGAAAATGGGTCGAGAAAAGGACAGTCCGGAGCGCGGGAAAGCGGATCGGACTAGCGGAAACGAGCAGGAATGTGAAGCCTAAACGAACAGTAAACAAAGTGTAAAGTAAAGATTTGAAGCTAAAGAGCTCAGCATTCTGACCATGTCGGGAGCACGGGAAAACGGAGCAGACTATGCGAGCGAGAGCAGCTCCGAGTATACTAGTGTCGCGCTCCGCAACGGAATGCAGAAGCACCGATTTTTCCTTTGATTTTCGTCCTATATTGGCGAACCTGAGATGAGTCCTACAACGGTCCCAATTCAGTGACGGCCCCAAAGGGAGTCACTATCCTACCTATAATTTGACCCGGTGGGTACTTACGCACGATACGATCAAAAGGTTTGAGCTAACGCAATGTTTCGTTCGCATAACCGTAGTATACAGCTGCTCCGCAAGAGAGATTTGTGGTACCTAAGTGTGCATTTCGAATCTCCGTATGCGCTCTGTGCCCTTCAAACCCACCTCGCTGAGCGCGAAAGGATGTCGGGACGGAGAGAGTCCGTTGAGTCAGTGTCACATCCAAATCGTTTGGACAGCAGCCCCTCAGGCTACGTGACCGTCGCACTGCCTCTCGTTTCCGTTGAACCGTTGAACCGTTGAATTATGATATGTGTTGGTACGTAGTACAAACTGTCTGGATCGTCTCGCGACACTTCGCTGCTGTAGAGGCAATAGTAAGTGTGGCTCGAGCCTCGAGGAGACCTACCTTCGTGAAAGCTTTAGCTTGCCGTGCGTTCTGATTCTTAGTAGTAGCATCCATGTGCGCACGTCGTTCGCGTTCGCTGTGACAGGTCCCGCAGGCGTCACACCACAGTCCGGTATCGCCGGATCGTGCTGAAAAGTCTCTGCGTCGGCGTCATGGTTACTTTATCGCAATTGGCGATGATCCGTCTCGTTAAACTGCTTTTCTCACCTTGGCAAACTTGACCTGAAACGTTTGACGGTTAGTAGTCGCGACTCGCGAGGCCAACGCGATCCGAGTGTGACGCGTGACGTGCCAATGTGTCTTCGGGGTTACGTGATACCTTTTCGGACTTGTCCGTTCCTTCCCAAGTTACCATGCGAACACAAAGGGTTGTTCACAACAGTCGCACCAAAAAACTCATACACATAGGCAGTATGCCTACCGAAGGCAATATCGTGCTTTGATGAGGGACGGTCCTCAGAACTTTCGCTGCTGCAACGTCAAACAAGTACGGACAAAAGTAAGATCATGGGATTAGATCTTCTTAGTATGTGTTTGATGATAAGTTCCAGTGAGTCGAGTTGAGCGTAATTTTTTCAACGATGCTTCCTGGCAGCGGTTCAAAAACAAGTTCAGAGCTACCGGCACCACCCACACACTGAACATCAAGCAGATGCGTCTTCGCCGGCACCGTTCGTTTCGCTTCGCAAGTTCTCAACATTATGCCTGGATCTTACCATGCGGTGGGGATGTGCAATATCGGCAGTAATGTAAGTCTTGTGGTCAAAGTATCGAAGTACGATTGATTCGAATTGTCGCTGCAGTCACTGAATCCACAACAAGAGTCTCAGTCCGACGTTTCGGCCATGGGTGCGCACCCTTCTGTAACACAGTGGAGGAACAGATTGTATAATCAGAGGTGCGTCGCATATCCCTGTGCTGGAGTGTCAAGTTGAAACCCGACTATCTCCTTAGGCCATGTTCGGGCAAGAAGTTGATACCAGTCCGGTGGACACGGTTCGTATTCCCATCCTTTTTCTACCACTCGTTGTCCTGATGTGCCTTTTTGTAGGTAATACACAACAAAGATCCAGTACAACGGAGGCGAGGAAAACGATGGTATCGGGGCAACGAGGAAACTATACCCGACGGTCAGCATACAGGAGGCGAACCTTTGATACCAGATACCAGTTTGGTGGCCACGGTTCGTATTTCATCTGTTTTCTACCCCCCCCCCCCCGCCGTCCCGATAATGTGTGGTGAAATTCCAGTACATACGATCCTCGATGTGGGTGGGAAGATGACAGCGCCATCCAGGGTGACGAGGATATTATGGCCGACGTTCAACATGTACAGGAGGTGAGTTGGTCGTCTGCTTCCTTTTGGAACGAAGGCAAATCCACGTGTTACAGCCGCGAAAATCGCATCGCGCGACATCTGCTCAGTAGCGCTGCGGACGAAATGGCGAACGATGATGGCGAAGATAGGGCGTTCCTATCAACAAAGCAGGTCCCGCTCCCCAGCCCTATTTTAACTTCTTCCCTACATATATCCATACCCCGAGCGCACCTTTACCCAGTTTTATTCTTTCACCAGGAGCCGTGGCAGGGGCTGGAGCTGTTTGATTGCATGATGGCGGATGAACCACAGCCTGGTGCTTTTTACACGTACCAGACGGTGATCTCGATGCCGTCGCCGTCGACACCTTTGACCCACCTCGTATTCCGAACCCGCCTCCATTAGAAAACGAAACGCTCGAAATCAGTATGCCCAACGATTGTCCCCGAGACTCAGTCGTCAGGAAGCTCCCCGAGCCAGTCACAATCGTTGTGCAACCCTTCTTCGCTCAATCAACCACCGGCAAATAGCCAATCCCTGCGCGAACCACTTGATCTCTCTACCATCGTTGTGATCGCTGCCTCTGCCAACTCGTCAGCTGTCTCCCTTTGGAACTGCAGGCACCACCCCACCCCAAAAGTGCCAGAATCATGATGAGGAACATGGAATGTATGTAGCATTTTGGGTCCATTCTTCTGAAAGGAAATTGGCCATGATCAAAGGCAACCTGTCCTGAGCCTCCTTCTATTTCTTTTCTTTCTCTACCTTTGCCATTTGTTTTTCTGCTTTGTACTTGATCTGCAACAATATTGAAAGGCAAAAACAAACAAACAGAAGCAACACTGAATTACTTTTCCAGGAAGCTTTCTCCAGATCAAGTTTCAACAGTTTTCTTTCTAATTAACTAATTTTAGAAGCTGGAATACACACCTGTCATCCCATTGTGAGATCTTCAGATGCCCTCCAGAAACCAGTTGAGTGGTGCAAGTTTTGCATCTGTCTTCAACATGAACAGCTTGAATGTTCTTTCAATGAAATTCACTTTTCATGGAAGGAGTACTCTAGCCTTTCCAAAGAGATTGGCCATGATTGAAGGCAATCTGTCCAGAGCCTCCTTCTACTTTTTTTCTTTCTCCGCCTTTGCCATTTTTTTGTCTCCTTGTCTTATGGAAATTTATCACCCTCGACCATGATCATCCTTCACAATAACATTGTCTTGCTTTATGCTCATCACATGGGATGAACATTCTATATTTATTTGCTTGTAACATTCAACATATTTTTGCACGTAACATTCAATATATTTTTGCACATAACATTCAACTTGCTTGACTATAAAACAATGTAATATCTTTAGGATGTGTAGTGGCAGAACATGATGGATTAACTTAAGTTTTCCAACAAAAAAACATGAAATATTTTTATAGGATATTCAGTGAGTCAAAATGCAAAGATAAGAGTTGGTGTTATTTAACATGATCAGCACAAGAACACAAGAATATGCTACAACAAAACATGAAATAAACATTACAAAGAATATATATAAATATCATCAAATGTTTTCTAGGAAATCATCATTCTCTTGTGGCAACATACACACAAAGAAAAGGTAATGAATAATATTTTTGTTTCTACCATGTTCTCTATAACAACATGAGCCATCAAAATGCTGATTTTTGTGGTTAAAAACATGCACCATATTCTGGCTGGATGTCATACAGCAGAACATTAGGCAAATATATAGACTATTTTCCAGATATTTTCCCAAAAGAAATGTTGAATAAAATTTTATCTAATTGCTTCATATTTTAACTATTTTCTTAGGCAAAATATGATGCAATGCTTGCGGTGACTGCCTAACTCACAACGAAAACACCAACGTACTCGTGCTGATATAAATCTTAGCCAACAATGACGTGTGACGCTACTTCGGGTTCCCTCTTGCTGATACCGCCCGCTCGCTCCAAAATACCTCATCACCCCAACGGTCAGGTGGGTCGACACGACCGTGGCAACTTGAATCTCGGAATGCGAGCCTATTTACCAGCCTAT
>JBBPOT010000143.1:0-17851 GCA_038091595.1 Leccinum subatratum | reverse complement strand
GACGCTCACATACCAGTGCAAACACCAACGTGAGTGCATTGTAAGAGTAGAGGACGAGGCCAGTGACGAGCTGCGCGACCGAGCACGCGAGGAAGGAGAGTGGAAGCAAAAGCACACAAAGATCCGTCAGTGGACGAAAGGCGAAAGGAAGACTATTCTCACCGAGAACATCACGAATCGTTCTACAGATGGATCGGTCCCGCATACCATCTTGGCCTCGTGGCGAAAAGGTGAAGAACAAAAGAAGAGATGCTCAAGATGGAGCATATGATGGCAACGATCCCGCCAACCTACGCAATGCCAGAGAAGGACATGAGCATCACTGAGGCGCTGAGGATGATTGCAGACTGAAATGCGTGCCCGATTAGCACAGGGTCGAATACGAAGTGGAGAAACCTCACCACTAAGAATGAGTCCTTGTCCCCATCTTCCGTGAATACATTCTTGCTCGAGTCTCTGTATGATCTTGTGCGATGGGTTAGAAGGGAAACACGTTGACTCACGCGTTCCACGTGTCAATCTCGTCCTCCTACGACCCATCCAGCGACTGTGACCCGGAGACATCAGACTTGACACACCTCGTACAGCTCATGCCACCTGACGTCGACTCAACCATCACAACCCCGAGATTTTCCACCGCCTTGTTCGCCACGTCGCCCTGCTACAGGTTCTTGCGGAAATCCTTCAGAGGATACGCGTTCCCAATGATCCCCCCCTGGGGCACGCGACTGCGGGTCGTTTTCTAGCTCGGGGCCGGCAAACTTGGCTTCGACCTCGAGGCAACCAAAAGCACACCATCCGATATTCCCGAGAGCAGACAAACGAAATTTGGAACTAGTCCAGCCAGGATCCGCGTCCACGATCTGTTTCAAGAACGACTCGGCAAATTTCAGGCTTGCTTCTGTCCGATCATTTGCGTATGCCTGGAGGACCTGTATGTAGGTGACCGAGTTGGGCTTAATCCCACAACGTCGCATGACATCGTAGCAAGCCTTTGCTCGCCGAGGCCTTGGATTTCTGTCGTACTTTCCCAGCGATGAATATGGTAGGACGTATGCGTCGAAATGGTAAAGCAGTCTCTCCACGACTTTGCCTTCTCCACCATTCTGCAAATACTTCTTCGGCGAGATCGACCTTTCCAGCGTCACAAGCGGACTGAATGACTAAGGCGTACGGTGGCTGTCAAGACTCAGGACAAACGCCAACCCGGACCAGCTCGCGAAGCACGACACGAAAGGGTGTATCGACAAGAACGTAAGCCTTGAGGAGCGTGTTGTACACCCTGACGGATAGATCGCGAGAAAACTGCAATAATCGTCCGAGGTAGTCAAAGACACGGACAACGCCTTCCCATGAACCAGCTTCTACGCGGGCATACATGAGAGATGTAATCATCACGCGGTCGAGGGTGATACCCTCGTGCAAGGCCCGCAAGTAGAAGGCTTCTGCAGAAAAGGGTCTGTGCAGCGAGATAGGATGCGTCCGTGTTGAACTGGGCTTGAACGCTCCGATTGATCCGTAGCATCTCTCGGAAGGCGTCTTCAGAGCCAGCCTTGATCTCGAAACTGTTCCACTCTGCCCAGAATTTGGGGTTGACCCGTGGGTCGCAGAGGCATGGGCATAAACGGCACGAACGCAATCGATTTCCCCCAAGTTTGCGCTCGAGAGCAGCGAATCGCCGACGCGTTTCTGTAGTTTGGTTGTTTGGAAGAACTTCTAGTGCGCGTTCGTATGTGGGTCGCGTGGCAGGCAGACCATAGTTTGCCGTAGCCTTGGCAATGTAAATGGTATACACCTGTCATATTTTAGTATTGTTTCGCCAGACAGGAAGTGCGCATACATTGAACTTGTCTTCATCAGCAACTACTTGCGCAACTCGCCCGTAGATAGACATGGCGTGCATTAATGATCTTCCTTGATTTCCATACATAAGGAACAGCGGCTTGCAAGCTTTTGGATGACATTGCTCCAGCGCTTGTTCAAAGAGGTCTCGCCCTCGCTCCAACTTCGAGCCTCTCTGAGTGGAAGAAATTTACATCAAGTACATTCGAAGGCATTACTGGGTTGACGTACATAGTTTTACGAACTTAGAGAGATATATGTTCCAAATTTCGAATGAAATACGGAGGTCCGTCCCGCACTCATATATCTGCCAGTCACAAGGTCGTTGTAGGGTCTTCAAGAGTAATTGTGAAAACAACTTACGCTGAAGCTGTCCTCCCAGTACCGGTTCTCGTCAAGAAAAACGGCATAGTTAACTATGATCTGTGCATTCGCGATTCTGAGTTCGACGATGCCTATCGACTCCTCCAAGTCAACATAAAATGACCAGACTAAATAGTCGCGCTTGGACTGGAAGGGACTGAGAGTACGAGTCAGTGCCTTGACCAAGTGGTGGAGATTGACATACGTGATCATAGTAACTGATTTTTGTGTTCTTTGGGATGGCAGCTGCCTGTTGCATAACACAGACAGCCTCGCCATAACCTCTATGCGTTCTTAGGACGTCTCGGGGATGTCGGTCAAGTAGAGCCTGACCATTCACACCAAATTTCTGCAAGATCTTCAACGTTCTTGAAGTTGGCCTTTGTCACCTTTTCTAGGATTTTGCGAGTGCTATCCAGATCAGGCTCCGCTGTGCCAGATACACCACCTTCTTCGTAGAGCATGGCGGAGTTGATATAGAGGCGGTTCAAGTTAGCCGTTGCTTTGCGAGGATGGATGGATTCCAGTGCTTTCGTGTGTGAATCTCAGCCACCTAATGATTGGTTAGTACGAATGAATTGAAGATATCAGACGGATTCGCACCCGCTCGTCATCTTCACCTCATGAAGCTACTATATTCTCCCATTCCTGTACGTCGTTTGAATTTCGGCTCTTCAGGACATCGTTGAGAAGGAGAATTGTCTTCGATCCACCAATACCTCGAATTCTCTTTTACTTCCTCCTCTTCCTCCTCTTCATCTAGCTCTTCCAAGCTTGCCGTCATTGCGCTAAGGAACGACTCGGTGAACTGTACGTACGCATCGAAGATCTGGGCGAAGTCCCTGACTGTAAAAGTCGATGCGATGCGAGTTTCGAACGTGCTGTTTGGACACTCCACAGACGGCCGGCTTAGTCCTTGTAGACATGGATACCGTCCATGCAGAGTATGTGCTCAATTTTCAGCTTTCGCTTGCTGAGAATATCTTCGTCCTCGTCGTAGGCTGGAAGTGGCTTTCCTCCTGCTGAGAGGGACACTGTTGGGCCGGCCACTCTAATGAGCTGGCCATCAACCGAAGCAGGTTCTTGGGAACGGTTGTTCTGAGCTTGCGCTTGGGCATTGACCTTTGCATTGGCCTCATTCGATTGCACAGGGTCATTTACATCGAGACCAAATTCTTCAGAGAAGCGTCGACGATGACAATGAAATCACCGAGCAGTTGAAACGAACACTTGTTCTCTGGGCTGACACATTCACCCCGTGCTGCTTTCGTTACCAAGGACAACAAAAGTTTTGCAGCTTCCAATGGTCTGGGAGTGGAGGTGGTGAGGGAAAGGAGGATGGAGGCGTAATGCTCGGTCAAGCTTGGATCGACGGCAAGATAACGGCGGTACACCGAGACAGTCGTAACGCCACCTTTACCCTCGGCCCAAAGTAGATATCTGACCCAGATACGGGAATGCAAGGAAGGTAGCAATGTGCGTAGTGCACGATCGAACATCCGGCGAGCATGGGTATGCGAGATCACGGGAGGACACAGGGGATGGGAGAAGAGAGAGAAATACATGAGCCAGAGACGTGGGAGCTGCACAGTACGTTCAGCGTAACTAACGGATAGGTCAAACGAGCGAGCGAGCGTACCTTGGGCAGCCATGTCATGTCTCATGTTGCGACAAACAAGAGACTTCCATTCCTCTCATCCAACGACAGGGTTAGCGTGTCGGACGTGCTCTGTTTGGAGGGCGTCAACGATCGGTTGTGGGCCGGCGGGCGAAAGGTCACAATCGCGGTGTACGACGTGAGCGCGAAGCCGTGGGTCGTGACCAACTGTTGGGACGCGGACGGCGGGCTTCCAGTGCCACGGATCTTTGTGAACCCGTATGCGATCATGAAGATGGGCAAGTTAATCGTGGTAAACGTGGGACGGGACGAGCAGATTCGGTTTGGGAACGGATTGCTGGGTGACTGACGTGTTTTATTTGCGACAGGGCGGCATCATCGCGCGATTCGTGATCGACGATTCGAGTCTGTGTTCCATTGATTGCCACTTGGCCGCTGGACAACATCACGTCCGTCAGCGCAATGCGGACGTTGCTGCGTTTCTGGAAGAGACGAACGTGTTCCCTGCGGAACACAAACATCAAGAGTTTGGATACGTCGGTGGAGGGGGCGGGATCGATGGTGCTCGACCACGAGATCGTTTTTGTGCGTATATCCATGGTGTCGTTGAGCGACAGAACAAGCTGAGAACGAAGCACAACCGGACGTTTCGTCTGCGCGGGTTCCGGGAGGGCCCGTTGACGTTTGCGCCGACGTACAAGTATGACCGGCAACGTGCAAGCGGAGTCTCGAGGGGTCCGAGCAAACGGGCGCTCTCGTCAGACGGGGGATGTACGCGCTGGTCTCTTTTGAGCAACAATGCGTTTCTCGGTGGTTTGTATGGCAGTCCACCGTGCGCGAAACGAGGAAGGATCTCGGAGGTGGTCTTCTTCGCGGTGGAGGTCCTGGACGACGTAACCATCCTTGTAATTTTTTAGGAACTGAGGGAGTGGTCAGCGAAATGCGACGATAACGAATCCGTGGAAAGCATGCCTTCCTTGACCCGTTGACGTTTGCGCCGACGTACAAGTATGACCGGCAACGTGCAAGCGGAGTCTCGAGGGGTCCGAGCAAACGGGCGCTCTCGTCAGACGGGTGATATACGCGCTGGTCTCTTTTGAGCAACGATGCGTTTCTCGGTGGTTTGTATGGCAGTCCACCGTGCGCGAAACGAGGAAGGATCTCGGAGGTGATCTTCTTCGCGGTGGAGGTCCTGGACGACGTAACCATCCTTGTAATTTTTTAGGAACTGAGGGAGTGGTCAGCGAAATGCAACGATAACGAATCCGTGGAAAGCATGCCTTCCTTGACCTTGAACGCAGCTTTGCACTCCTCCAGCGCATCTTTTGCATAAGGTGGTGGACGCGAGAGCTTTCCCCAGCCCGAGTATTCGTCCCAGAAGTCGGATAGGTGGCCGAGAACTGGACCCAAAGTAGTCCTCGAACCTCTGGAGCCGTTATACATCGAACGATCGTCGCCGTGCACATACCCAGCTCCCTCACGCTCTCGTTCCCAATGCCGGGCCCAATCAATGCTGCACTCCTGATCCACGGAGTGAATGCTTGATCGCGGTGGATGTTGGAGGACAATGCGTCGAGCGGGTCCGTGAATCTAGACGCTGCTTTGAAAGACAACGTACGGTGCTGCAGCCGGACTGTCTTGCGAGCGTGACAGTGCAAGACATTTGAGCATATTTCTCGGGTGCTATTGATGGCTGCCAGAAAGAAGGAAAAAAAACTCTTGCACGATGGGCTTCGGATCCGTGCTTGGCTTATGTCGAATGCTCTCGCGTTAGATCGGGCGCGGATCGGTGGGCGTACGAGCGCTATGTGACATGGAGTCAGACTCATCGGACATGGGTAAGGGCTTGGAACGTACGAGGAAGGAGCTTTCTGTTGTTGGGAACAAACGGTGGCTTCCAGGAGCCCATGGATGTGACGGATCCGGCACGGACCTTGCCAGTCTGAAAAAAAGGGGGCTCGTCTGGAGATATAGTGAGGTCGTCATGGTCATGGCTCACCGGGCAAGAAAAGTAGGAACCACTCTCTCATTCGAGATCTGCCGTCTGCGTGGGAATTTGGGAAACATATTCGGTCTTGCGGATGTGACTCGGATCGGGGTTAGAGATGAATGGTTGGGAGGGAGGCGGCGGCGGCAGCTGAGGTGGGTCGGTTGAAAAGTGGATGGAAAAGTGGACGCTGTAGTATAAAACGAATGTACCATATGCAGCCATAAAATGCCAAGTTGCGGCGCGCTGCCGTTCGAGCGGTTACCCGATTTGGTAGGTCACGGCTCGGTCCGAGTTCGCTGATATCCCTTAGTTGTATTCTACGACATCGCCGACAGTGAGCACCTTGAATCTTCCCGCAGAATTCAAGTTCCTCCAGCTCCCCTCCAATACTCTCACAACAAGTCGCGGTGAAACTGAAGAAATGCTCAGTTGGGAGGAAACATGGGGTCATCACCGTGAAGGGTACCTACGCGCTGGGCATGAGTCATCATTCGTGAGGGCTCGCGGTTAGCCCTCCTACACCCTAACAAGTCCACATTTCTTTTCATGTTTCCACAATGTCCTGCCGTTGATAACGGTGTACCTGTCGGTTTTGCTCTGGGCAGGTGTGGCTAGGTGCTGGTGTTTCTCTAAGACGACTGGCACACTTTCTGTAATCCATACTTTTGTTCTATTACATTCATTTACTGCGGAAGGGACAAGATAAACCGTGCGGAATGGTCCAGCTTAGACGGGCAGTCAAACACCAGTCTGTTTGATTTTACAGTCGGGTTTTGTAGATCACTAGACTGTGAAAGAAAGATCAAATCAAAGGTTAATCACACGCAGACTAGTACTGTCGGCGAGAGCAGACCATAGATTTTTCAATCCTCTCCTATTACTCGTCTAATCACACTCTGAATAAACTTCAATTCGGGCGAGCTACCAAGATACCGTCCTACGACACTCTGAAATAATGGGTTTCGTCACCCGTTTAGGTAACCGGAAAGGTCGGCTGGCCGCGTCTGCGATCTTCGGCATTGACGTCGGGGCTTGTAGGCTTCAGAAACAATGAGGGACAAACAACCTGGCTTGTCTGGATGGCCGTAGGATGTCAGACTGAGAGCCTCCTCAAACATCGAGATCGACCTGTTTAAATCCGCGAGGTCCCCGAGACGCTCAAATCGACTCAATAATGAGTTCCCGAGGTTGTTCAAGCAACCTGGCTTGTCTGTATGGCCGTCGGGTGACAGACAGACAGCCTCCTCTCTCATCATGATCAACCTGTTTAAATCCGCGAGGTCCCCGAGACGCTCAAAGCGACTCAATAATGAGTTCCCGAGGTAGTTCAACTGACGTGGCTTGTCTGGATGGCCATCGGGTGTCAGATAGACAGCCTCCTCATTCACCGAGATGGACCTATCTATATCCGCGAGGTCCCCGAGACGCTTAAAGCGACGAACTAACGAGTTCCCGAGGTTGTTCAGCAGGGACGGCATGTCCATGTAAGGATGGTGAGGATGACAATAGCCTCGCCAAAGATCCACGGCAGACTCGAGCATCCGAATTGCCTCGTGTATATCAGCAAGCATGCCATTCCGTGCGAACCGGTCAGATAAGAGCACCCCAAGGCTAAAGATGAGTATAGGTCGGTTAGGATTCCAGTATGACATGTTCTGTAGTAGCCGGTCTCGCGCCCTCTGTATCAAATCGTCACTATTTGTTTGCTCTGCTGGTGACGATCCACCGTCTCCTGCCTCCACCGATACTGAAGCCTTGGCCACTTGCAACGCGAACAGCCCTGCTCGGTATGCATAACTTTCTGCCGCCAAGACCTCCATCACTCCTGCAAGTAAATCCTTTGCTTCTTCCCTGTCGAACTCGATCCCTCGCCTCTGGAAGCGCGCAAATAGCGCAAGACCAAGTTCCAGTATCGTTATGCAATGATCTGGATGATTTGTGCTCCGAAGTCGTAGAGCATTCCGATACAATCCAATTGGCACATCTAGGTCAAGGTACCCATTGTTGGCCTGGCAGTCGACGAACTTTGCATTGGCCAAATTGAACAGAACGGCTGAGTGAAACAAAAAGGGATGAGGTACGCGACGTTCGGGACATCCCGCTGCGGTCAGACCTCGATCGATGTAAATGGGATCGTGGTTTGCGAGGCCCGAGTCGCAGTCTGAGGGGTGGATGGGCTGGAAGAGCGCGGCGCATGGATCGTTTGTATACGGATCGAAAGGGAGCGTCAGGATGTCTTCTTCGACGCTTAAAGGGGTGTCGTCTGAAGTCGCGGACGTCAACGTTTTGGTTGGGTGGGCAATGGACTGTTCAAACGGGACGATGGTGCCCTTGCTCGACGCCAATGTGCGTCCGGGTTGGACCGCCTCTCCCGCCTGTCCCTTGTAACGATCTGCGCCGAGGGTTCGATGTGACGACGGTGCGACAGATCGGGAATCCTTGCTATCGAGCTCACTGGCATCCGGTGAGCCAGTGGTCTTGATCCACCTCCGAGCACGACGCTCGGGTGCATAATGGCATGTCAACCCCCGTATGCGACATCGTTCGCAAACGGGATGATCGCCGCTACACTGTCAAGTCGTTGGTTATGGATAAAATGGACGCGCGAGGCACTAGTAGAATGACGGAACCTTGGCTTTTGCGAGAGGCGCGCATTTGCGTTGGACCGGTCCGTGTTGGCGAAGTACTCGTCGGCGAGGACGAGGAGATGTGGTGATGGTGTTGGCGTATTTGTTCCTCGCCACTTTATATTGGGTGTGGATGTCGTGTTGGTCGTCGTCCCTGAGTTTATATGAGCCTTTGGCGAGTTGGGCTAGTTCCTCCTTCATCAGCGTGAGCTCTTTCGTCCACCACCGCTTCGAGTGCGGGCTCGGCTTCGTTCTAGGTACTTTCTCTTGGATCGTGTCTTGGATGGCGGCCATGAATTAGTCGGCCGTCTGTCGGAAATGTGCGACTGAGGTAATGCGCTCCTTTACGTCGAACGGCTGTAACTTAGCTTCTAAGACCTCCGTAAACTCTTTCCATTTGACGTCTCGGTAAATGAACGCGATGGCTTCCGGTGACTCTGGGATGGTGAGCTCTAGTTGCGAGAGGACGGGAACATGATCGGTGAGTGGTCCCCGTTGTGCTGGATCCGTGGAGCAGACCGTGAAGGCTTCGGCTGTGTGGTCCGTGCAAAAGACGTTGTCTACCCTGGTCCAGTTCTTGGAGTTCAGCGCCTGTAAGGTCGGTAAGTCTTTTGGAAGGGGCATGAATATGGAATGATCTGCTATGAGATCTACTAAAGGTTGTGCGTGGCGTATGTTCGCCGCTTGTAGTAGATGCATGTTGCGTTCCGATTCCCACAGTGGGTGGTGTCTGTTGAAGTCACCTAACCAGATCATATGGTCGTTAGCGTGACTGAGAATGGAGTCGTGCGATGAATTAAGAAAGGTGCTTAGCGTCGTGAGAGTATTATTGTTTTTGCAGTCGTTGTATATGTTGAATATAGTGCAGCGGCCGAACGGGCCGGAGAGTTGAATGATAACGACAATGGTCGTGTCTAAACATGAGAGGGGGATAGGGAGCGGATCAGTGTGTCAATTTCGCCGTTAGACGTAGTAGAGTGGAAGGATTGGTCCGGCGTTCTGGTGGGGGGGGAGGGTAAGCGACTGGGAGGAAGGAAGGGCGAGGGTACTCGAGAGGGTTGAGTCGGTGTGCTTTTCGCGGTTTCTGTTACCTGTGAGCGTGACGCTCGATGGTTCTTCTGGGCGCGTTGAGTCGATGGTTTTTCGAAGCCCATTGCGCCGATGTTGAGGGTAGTTTGACGGAAGGTGGGGTTTCTGGGCTGATAGGGAGCTTGGGGCTTGACGTATGGTGTGCCTTTGGGCGGGAGAAGTACCTGCGTCCAAGATTCGTCAGTTGGGTAATACGGCATCTGATTCTCGGGGTTGTGGTTATCTAGTTGTGCACATCTCGCCTCGAACTCCGGACAGTCCCTACTGTGACTTGGGTGGTTGCCGGACTTGCAGTTGGTGCAGAAGACGTTGTCGGCATTTTTGCAGGTGTCGGTCCGGTGGTTATTGCCGCATGTGCCGCATACGTCTTTCGGGGCTCTGCAAGTTCGGGCGATATGCCCCCATCGTTGGCAGCGTACGCAGCGGGTCGGTTCTCTCTTGTCCTTGCGGGGGTGTAATTACTCTCTGTTGAGGAGGAGATCGTCTCTGATGAGGGTGTTAGCGTGGCATGGGTCCGAAAACGAAAAGATGGCATATGCTGATTTCTGCCCTGGTGCTCTTCGTTGTTTGGGTTTTATCCAACGGGCGGAGACGATGCAGTCTTGTGGGAGGTCGTTCTCCGATTCGAGTCTGTTGAGTGAAACGAGGTCATCAGGTTTGAAGGAGGTGTGAACGTAAGGAACTATGATCGAGTATAACCTATCCTTGATCTCCGCCGGCATGTTTAGATTACCGAGGAGAGTTTCTTTGTTTTGGGCTTGTTTTATCCAGTTAGCCGCGTGTATTGTGTTTACCTCGAAGAGGACTCCTTTGTTGTGGAGGAGGAGGACGGCTTTGATGTTGATTTGAGGGTCCTCATCCTTGCGAGTGGTGTCGATGGCCGATTGGAGTTTTTGAGCTACAGTGTCATTAGTGTCATGTTCGGAGAAGAGGTCCTGGCCTTCCGTGGGGATGAGAAGTATCTGGCGCGCTCTGACTTCCGTTCTTCTGAGGGCTTCGTGGAGTTTGGAGGAGCTGGTGGAACTGTATTTCAAGGCGTCGCTGTAGGATCTAGTGGGGGGAAGAGATGAGTGCGGTTGTGTGAGATCGAGATTAGCAGATAGTTTATTGGTTATGTCGGACGTGGTATTGCGGAGTTGGTCTAACGCGTTAAGTCGAGTCCGTTGCGGATGAAATGTGTGTTGTTGCAGTGTGTGTGTACGTGTGACGAAAACGACTTGTCAGACAACGACCGTACGTTTGACGACCCTTCCCCGAGCGTCCGCACGTAATGCATCTCGATCCTCAGTTCGTCCCCGCTCCCATGACGTCCTCCTTCCTGGCTCTCCTTGTACACCTGCGCTGTCTGACTCGCGATCCGCTTTGTTGTCGTCGTTCCTCCCCCCGACGACGAATACGCATCGAGAACGGCTACATTGCTCGAAGGCGATCACGGAACCCGCGACGCGTGCGTAAACTGTTTCAGGTGAGGCCTGTCTTCGCCCGGGCGCAACGATTCAGGGTGTGAGTCCCCCGAAAGACCGCTCGTGCTCTGTAAACTCTCCCTCACAAGGCTACGAAAGAGTAAAAGAAAAAGGACAAACGGTGGTAAGAGAAACCACGACTCACTTTCGTCGTCCAACAACATCCTTCACCACGGCTGGAACAGGCGGTCGTGGACCCCGCGGCGAATTCGGAGGCGCGAAATCCGCCCTCCGCCTCGGGATCGACCTCTCCCCAGTCGAATTCGACGGCGACGTTCCAAGTAGCATGAGACAGCTTGTATATATGGCCCCGAGATTGAGGATCCCGTCTCGTTCTTAAACTGGCCGATGAAGAAGGGCCCAGGAAGGTCTGAATCATCGACGGAGAGGCTGTAATCCATCGTGTAATTCGTTCCTGGAACCTTTGTGAAGAGGTCGAGGTTGATATGGGGAGTCACGAGGACGGCCACAGGGTATCTGCGTATTTTGCATGCGTTGCGTTTCATGAAACACAAAAGGTTCCGAGAGTTCAGTTGGGCCGGCGACTTCAAGTTATTTTAAGGACGCATTTGGATGAAGTCTTCTCGCGCTGCTCCAGGAGGAGGATTCGTCGACCCTGTCATGCAGGAATCAGAAAGCATCAGTGAGACCATACAATCAACTAACTGGTACTGGCGGAAACTTCGACAACGACACGTAGCAAAGGGGCGAGAACTGGCACATCCAGGAAATTGGCCGCCGAAGTGACCCAAGGCTTGAACTTGAAGTGGCTCACCGGCGTGACCCATTCAGACTCTCTCGGAGTTCGTTTCTCAACTCCCGATATCCTGCTACGCTCCTCGGATCCGGTTGTGTGACCTTGATGTGGGGTATTAATCGATCGATGCCTTCATCCGGTTGGATTGAAATTGGAAAATTGACGTTGAGAGTGGACCGTAACCAACAAGCAATTATCGATGGCGCATCTGGAGCAGAAGAACCAGGATCAATTTCCAGGACCAGCTTGGATCACCTCTGCTACATACCCACTAGTATGACGTGGATGCCGCGCTTGGGTGGTGGTGCCCAGAAAACTTCTGATAACTTCCTCCACTGGCACTCCCTCCAAGTAGTTACTAATACTCCTCATGCTCCGAGAGCTTGCCAAGTGGTGACCATACTAAGCAGCATTGTAGCCCGAATGTCCTAGTACATACTATGTCGAGGGAGACCTACCGACGGACCAGCTGAACCATCGTCTCCTCGTGACCATACAACGTGACTGGATGCAAGGTTAGATTCGAAACTTAAACTTATCTGAATCCGAAATTCCACCGACTATTCAATCATTGAGTAGACTCATCTCCGTGAGTGTGGATGATTTATTGTTACTTTTGGACCGTAAACTGAGATATTATGATGTAAAGACTGCGTTGGGAAACAGCTTTAAGCCAACCACGATCAGATCAGATAATAATTACGCGTCGCGATAGCCGTTCGATTCTATGTACTTTTGCTGATAAATGGAATCGAAGTCGAACGGGACTCACACAGCGTCCCGAATGGGGCTGCTGCTTGTACGTATAATACTTACTTGCTGTATTTCCGTGTTTTACGGGGTGCCGTGTTATCGTGATTCGGATAATGAGATCTGAGATCTGAGAGCCGAATAGTGGCGTTCGTGACTAGCTATTCGCCTCGTTAATTACAAGCGATCGTAGTTCCGTGGCCTCCTATCCATTTTATCGCACCGTAGGAACGTAACGGAGATAGCATATGATTAATTGACTGACCGACAATGTCCGCATCGAGTGAGATGGGTCGGATGATGTATCCTCCCATTCCAAAAGTATTGTCCACGATCAACGGAATGCTGTGATCGTGTGCAATCTGATGACATGGTAAATGTTAGTTTCCAATCACAAAGACTCCTCTTGTGCGGTTTGGTTACCTTTGCGAGCTCAGGGATCGGGACGACGTTGTACTTGGAGTTACCCATGCTCTCGACGTAGATCGCCTTCGTCTTGTCGTCGATGGCTGCTTCAAAATCGTCGGGGTCGTCTCCGTTGACGAACTTGACGCCGATAGGTCTCTGGATAGACGGACGAACCGAACCTTTGAATTGATTGTATGTCTGGCGGGAACGAATCAGAAGGGAACGGGTCAAAGCAGACGAAATAGAATCCGTACCCTGCCATAGAGATAATACCTATCGATACATAGACCCTGAGAGAGTAATATTGAATAACCAAGAGACGCAAGGAAGACGTACGTCAACACGATGTTATCTCCCGAATTCGCAATGGTGGAAATAGCGAGAACTGCGCTGATTGGCCAGACGCCGTCGCCACTACAGCCAAACCACCCTTGAGCGCCGCAATATGACCACGAGGCTACATGTAACATACATGCAATGATACGATGACCGACTGACAGCGGCCGACTGCTCCGAGCAGCCAAGTTTCGGTCGATTTATGCAAGACTCATCCACATGCCCGCTTCCGGAACCTTGCTTCACGCCTGGAGGATCTTGAACGCGCGCCTCCCACCGCGTTCTTCGTCTCCCAAGTCCACCCTGCTGTGTTCGTCGTCGCTCTCACCTTCATCGGCGTGTTCTGCTTCCCGGCGACAAAATCAAGCGCACCAGAATCTATAGCTCTGGACCGATCTCGTTCCGCATACGAAGCCATGCGCAAACTGTTTGATGACGTTGTATGTCGCCTATTGACTGGAAAGGCAGAGACGATCATCTCTGCTCGGTTTGCAAGTGACGTTTTGGGTTGGTATGACGTTAACGACAGCGACTCTCTCTGGCGAGATAATGGACTAATTTCGATGGGCAGTGACGCCGGGAACGCAGCGTCTGCCAGGGACCACCGGATGTCTTGTATTTCATTTAGCCTCGGATCACCAGCGTCAACGGGCAAAAACTTACCCCTGGAATTGCTCCAGCATCCGTGACATCTCCCACTCGTGCGGGGCCATCCTCGGTCTCCTCTTGTATTAGGGCCCCAGGAACGCCATTCCGCCGCCTGCTCACGAACAGCTGCCAAGCCTTGCTATTTCGCTTCCACGCTCTTCGGTGGCTCGGGGTATTTGCCGCGACTAACCTTCTTCTTGTGAATCCAGTTGTTGTTCAGGGTATTCGAGTTGGGCAGCCCATGATACCAAAACAGTTCGTGTAGGATGAGAGCAGGCGCCGCATCCGAGGACTAGATGCATCGTCCAAGTCAAATATCAGTTCTATGCAGGCCGTCAGTTCCCAACGACAAGTGACGAGACCAACAATAACCCTTACCCCCGTCCCTATGAGATTCACAATTGACGCCAGAGTCCGCTCGGTCATCCGTGGCGTCCTCCGCCTTGATGAGTCAAACTGCACCCTCTTTCGTGGCGTCCCGTCCGTAGGTAATCTCACGTCCTGGTCGGGGTTCTCCGTCCGATGTGCAGGAACTTCTTCGGCCTCTTTGGCCCTTCTCTTTTGCGGGCTCAGCGGTCTTGGGTGCCCTTTCCCTGCTGGCGTCCGGTTGGCTGCCGACGTGAACGAGCCACGTCGTCTTCCAAGATCGTGAAATACCTAAAACTGATAGCCGTGTCCCTCGACTCATCCATACTCCGTTTGAAAGGCTGTATAGCATTGTCACCGTTCATACGCGGAGACAATAGGGGAAGATTGAAAAGATGACGATATCGAACTCTCCGCGGAGTCGAGGGAGGAAGGAAGACGAGTACAGAGGGGTGATCGGGGACTGTCGCTTAAGGATCGTTCATGCGCCTGCATCGGCTCTTGTATGCGAACTTGGTGGAATCGGCTTGGTGATGACGACATTGGGTGAGTACGTTCACGCTGGCGGTCGCTAAACATCTCTTGCTGTTAGGACATCTTGATAAATAATACCGGTTTTTTTTTTCATCAGCACCAATGGCCGTCGTCGTGGAAAAAGGATAACCAATACATCAAGAGGAAGGTGAGATAGGGTGAACAAGAAGTCGCCGGAGTCAGGGCAAATCAGTATCCGGTCATCAAGAAGCCTTTTGTTCCTGGAGGTTTCTTCTTGCAGCATGCGGACGGTCCCAACTCCACAGCAGCACGAATCTGAAGACTGTCAACGGTGGTCAAGTTTAGGGGGCATCAAACTCAACTCTGTCGTTCTAAGCTGGCAAGCGCTCGAACTTGGGGCACTGGCCGAAAGAGGACTTGTCCTCTCATAACTTGGGCGTACACCGTAACCATGTCAGGCTCACGAGAAGAAACGGTCGATGGGTTCTCCGACGCTCCGACTTCTCGTTCATATCATTCGAGATCCCTTGATGCCGAAACACAACATACCGCCGTACGCGTTGGGGCGAAGCAACTGCTTGGCACGCTTGTGGTACGGGTGGCTCTCGAGACTGATGTATGACACCCATGCGACTTTGGGGTGCTTTTCGAGCTAGCTAAGATGTCCGAGTAAGCTGAATCCCCGGAATAAAACACAGGAGACAGAATGGCGTACGTCGCTAGCGCGAGCGCGTTCTCGCTATGCCTCTGTGGTCCATCCATGGACGACGACGCACGCGCAGCTGAGCGAGGGGGAGAGACTATCGGCCGGCTTGACGCCGGATCTGATTCGGGTGCGTATTGAACCAGCGTGATGTTGGGAAGTTTAAGTTGGGATCGAACACTGACCAGGGATATCATTGCAGACTTTGAGCAGGCGCTGGATGTGGTGCCTCTACTATCTGACGGGTTTGGAGTGGAAATGAGGAGCCCCGTTGTAGATTCCCGGGGAAGAGTTCAATCGTTGTACAATACCCTGTTGCGACTTGTCCCAGCCTGTCTTCCGACATGGTGAGTTACATTTATGATAGTGTAGCCCCGAGGTGTAGTATACTCTTTGAACCTTCCCGCGAACAATTCCTTCCAACCGGTTGACCATCCTGCACCATGATGCCATTTCGAGTTTCATCTCTAGCGTGGACCATGACAGCAACTTGAAGCTGATTTCACCTGTGCATGCCCCGCTGGTCAACTCTTGCATAGGCATTGTGTGAGATGACATCGCTCACGGAGCATAAGGATTTGTTTTTTTGGGTTTCCACTGGCAGAACCGGAATGAAAGACGGACGTTGAGACCTTATAGGCCTCACTAGTAACTTGAACTTGAAGGCTGGCGTGACTTGAACTCGTTAGTAGTGGTTGAACACCGTGACGCGTGACGCGTGACGAGTGTCCCTAACTTGAAAGGTCCTCCTATATGCCCGACATGGTCCTGACGTGACGGCACGACGTGGTATGTGAATCTTGTCGAGCTAACTCTCTGAGTCCTAGGTTGCGATTTCAGTCGTCCTCAAAGACGCGGTGGGCTCGCATAATCGGTGATATGGTCAACGTGAGGTGTGTATGGCCCTGGTACGTTCGCCCATAGCCGCGGGCTTGCGTCGTTCGTGCTGATCCGTCTTGACTTCAGTTAGCAGCTTCGTTTCTATCGAGTCGCAGCGTCTACTGGAGTACTTGTCGCATCACATCGTCTCCGACGCCTCTCACCACGTCCTGCCAGCCCTCTATCTCGACTCGACGCATTCGTCTCGCCGCCGCAGTTGTTCTTAGCGCCTTTCCGGTTTGCCTAATTTCTGTGGGACTAGCCTGGTACGTTCACTTCGTCTCCAGAGTCGCCTGGCTCGTCGGAGCCTTCCTTTTCACTCCAAGCATTCGTGTTCGCGTTCTGACATGTTCTGCGCCTTCCTAGGTCTATTCCTAGGGCCCTAGTCGCCACTGGGTGCACCCTGCGCGACCGTCTCGGGCCGCTGAGAAGTCTAAGTTCGGATCTCTATTTCATTTTCCTTCGAGCTCGACGTTCGGGGTCTCGTCTCGTCGCAATGCGGGTTTGTCGGGTGGTAGAGCTCGTGGGGTGATTCAGGTGCGTCTTCGTCGTCTGCTGAGGTGCGCTGATCGTTTTTCTTGAGCTAGCGACGTCAATAGCTCGTGCGGGCTCACATTCGCATCCTCCGCCTCGATCGACTCGTCGCGTCTCGACGTTCTCCTTGTCGACCTGCGTATCTCGCTGCACTCTTCCAACCTCGTCGTCAATACCCGCATCCGTGTTTCCGTGTACGACGCCTTCATTCTGTCCGTGTATGACCTCGCCTCCCGGTCCGACTTCTACGTCGCCGTATCGCATGCGCACGCTACCCGTTGCATCTGGAGGCTCTCTAGACTTCTCTCTTGGTCGATGTGTTTCGCCGCTTCGATCCCCCATCACCTCCACGACATCCCTCCGAGTCGACACCCTCGACATCATCTCGACCCTCAACTTGACCTGCTTGACTCTCAAATCCGCGACCGTCCCTCGTGCCCTCAGGCTGGTCGGAGGGCTCTGTTGGTGCGTCTGGACGTCGCCCGTTTCCGCCCCCAGGGTCCTTCGATGGTTTCCGCTCGCCGTCCGTGTCGCTCGTAATGGCCTCGGCGTCGTCTGGTGGTCTGAAAGGTCTGTTGACCTGACGCGTCTCCATGTTTGTCTGACCCCGTTCGTCAGTCTCCGCGACCTTGATCTGGTTTCTGCAGGTTTCCTTGGGTGCACCATATGCGTGGTTGACCTCGGCGTCACCACCGCCGCTGTTGTCGTTCAGACTACGGCACGGTGACTACCTCTTCGAGCCCTCAACCTGCTCCTGACCTTCAGCGCAGGGGTGATAGTTCCGGATCGATCATTTTCAACCGATCTCCACCGTACACAGCGGGCAAAAAACTCTCCAAAGCAATTGATTCGAATTGATAGGGGTGGCAGGGAGCAAATAGTTTTATTCGATGTATGAACCGGAGATAGCAAACGTCCTAGATATCACAATTGTACAACCGCTAGTAAAGCATACAAGTGCTGAGGTCAGGTAGCTGTAGTTC
>JBBPOT010000142.1:0-17863 GCA_038091595.1 Leccinum subatratum | reverse complement strand
AGTCATAAGCCCAATCTTCCCATGGTAGACCAAACAGTGCACGCTTCATCTCCTCGGGGTCAACCGCACGGCGAAGAAGATCCTTCATCATGTCGTCTCTCTTCTCCGAAGCCTCCACAAAGACGTCTGTTACAGTAGACTCGCTCGGCTTACGGAATACGATTTCTTCCCCAGGGAATCCGTGGCGGAACCGCAGAACGGCGCCACCATAAACAAATTCGTTCACGGCGGGGATGAGAACCATGAAGATGATGATGTCCAGGACAATATTGCCGAGGAGGGACATATCGAAGGCGGGTGCGGTCGCGCTCCACCTCGGCACCAGTTTCCCAACGGCAAACCTAACGCCGTAACGAGACAAGCCACCGTAAGTCCGTCTTGCGAGGAGAATGGACCAGAGCATGTTCATCCCAAGTTGCATTAGAAAGTGGCGCCTAGGAAAGTTCGGACGTCAGTCAATCCAGAATCTGCCATGCGATCGGTGGATGCGAGTCGCCGTACTAACTTTCTTTTGGATGCGCTGGTGGTATCGATGTGGGTGACATAGATTTCAACCTTGGGGTCGCGTTTGGTGAAAAATAAGTTTGCTGGGTGGCCTTTCGGTATTCCGTTGCCTGCAGGCATGTCGATGGAACTGAGCATCGACCCCGAGCGTGACTCGATCCCTTGTCAAATTTGGACCTACTACCTCCCAGTCCACTTATGCATAGGATTCCATGAACACCACGCAGACAGCAAAAATGAGAACGCACGTCGTTAAGCCCACGTCCCTCGCCCCGCATCTTCATATAAATCCATGACTCGATTTGGCCAGCAAACTGTTCGTGCGTGATCAATTGATCTTTGCTTCCTTGTCTAGTATCGTCTCGAGCTTGGGCACAACGTGGCAAACGAATTAGTGGACGAGTGCTGCAGCGGCAAAAAATAAAATAAATGAAATGAAATGATCTCCAAGCTGGTTGTAACGAGTGGTGAAGATGGCTTGCGACATTGTTCAACGACGTTGATCGTTCCGGGTGCCCGTTAGGGCAAAGGTCGAGGGCTTGTCTGCCGAGGATGATGGCCTCATTGAGGTCCGTCATATCTCCAAGCCGGTTGTAACGACTGGAGAGATAGAGTGCAGCATTGTTCAACGACCTTGATCGATGCGGCTTCCCTGACGGGCAAAGGTCGAGGGCTTGTCTCGCGAGGATGATGGCCTCGTTGAGGTCCGTCATATCTCCAAGCCGGTCGCAACGATGGGAGAGATTGCCTGCGATATTGTTCAACAACGTTGATCGACGAGGGTGCTTTGACGGGCAAAGGTCGAGGGCTTGTCTGCCGAGGATGATGGCCTCATTGAAGTCCGTCATATCTCCAAGCTGGTTGCAACGATTGGAGAGATGGCTTGCAACACTGTTCAACGACGTTGATTTACCCGGGTGCCCTGACGGGCAAACGTCGAGGGCTTTTCTCGCGAGGATGATAGCCTCATTGAGGTCCGTCATATAGATAACTGCTTCCTCGATGTCCTCCCCATCGCTCCTGGATCGTTGCAACAACCCCAGCGTTATCGGAAGGGAGGGGATAGTGCATGTTGTAACGACCCCAGAGATTATCACCAAGCTGAGTTAGTGAGCTGGAGTCCATCGCTCGTGGTGACCGGGTGGGCAACGGTCCAGTGCTTGGCGATCAAGGACGATTGCCCCGCTAATGTGGTCCGTCCCGTCCCCCCGGGCCTTACTCAAACTCGGCGAACGTTGAGTCCGCTCTTGCAAGTATCTGATCGACTGAAAGAGTCGCCTCCCCAATCGAGTCCCTCTGGCCCCCTTTCTCACGCTTGGTCAAACGAGGTAACATTGCTCGAGAGGACTGCTTTTTGGCTGACGTGAATGTTATCTCTTTGGGGCCCTTCTCGTAAACTAAACAGTGAAAGAAGCACCTTGTGATTCCATCTTGTTTAACTGAGGGTTGGGACGGTGAGGGGGAAGGTACTGGACAGTGGAAAGTAGAATGTGAGAATGTTGGCGACTTCGCCGCAATGACTTGGGGCAGCTTCCGCATTGTCCGTTTGCACAGCTCGAGGTGAAACCTGGCAAGGAAGGACTCCTCGCAGCACTTTTATGTTCAGTTTAAAAGGGCCTTGGCTAAAACGACGACGACAAAAAAACGGTATGGTCAGATCGAGATCGACTCTCCCATCTATACATACCCAGCAACCGCTACCGCGTGATCCCCATCTCCAAAAACACCCCAACGAATTCCACCTCTTCATACCGCCCCGGATTGTCGGACATCTTCTTCGAATGAATATACTTGAGCGTGTTCCGGAAACGTCACTGGATCATGTCCGGAGACGCCACCCCTTCGATTCGTTGCGACGGTGAGGAGATGGTGTCGATGGAGGACGCGATAAGCTCTACGAGCGAGACTATGAATTTTGGGGCGACCTGCGACGGTGTCAGAAACTCGTCAGCATTAAGAGAGTGTAGAGAGAAGACGGACGCACAGCAAGTGCCCTGCGATCAAAGTAATACAGATATTGATCGAGGGATCGGGATTGAGGCGGAGTCTTCCAAGTCATGGGCCCATCGTCTTTTGAGAGCGACCCGAGCTTCAGCCGGGCAGCGTCGAGTTGAACTTTCGGTCAGGACGTCGTGAACTAGGGATTGAACGTGACGGGCGGGAAGTCTAAGGAGAAAAAGATTGAAGAAGGCCGTCGGAGCAACAAAGAGTGCAAAGGCGCACCTTACGTCCCCTTCGTTCCTCCTGCCTCGCTACTCCGCTCCCGTCATCAACATCCTCTTGCGCAGCCCCATCGTCTGCACTCGCGCAATTCGACTCAAGGATATCTTCCTCGTCTACGCAGTGACAAAGTGTAGGACGCGATAAGCTCTACGAACGAGAAGGTGAATTTTTGGGCGACTCGTCAGCATCAAGAGAATGCAGAGAGAATATAGACGCACAGCAAGTGCCTCGCGACCAAAGATATTGATCGAGGGATCGGGATCAAGGCAGAGTCTTCCAAGTCATGGGCCCATCGTCTTTTGTGAGCGACCCGAGCTTCCGCCGGGCAGCGTCAAGTTGAACTTTCGGTCAGGACGTCGTGAACTCGGGATTGAACGTGACGGGCGGGCAGTCTAAGCAGGGAAAGATTGAGGAGGGTCTTCGGGAGCGACAGCCTGTCCATCGTTGTCTTCCCACTACCATTTCTCCCTAGATCTTCACCGCCATCATGATGCCCGAGCCCGACCTCGCCCAACTTCCGCGCCGTTGCCTCCAACCCTTCGAACTTGACCCTTGTTCTCCGTTCGTTTGACGCACGGAGGCTTGCTCCCTTTGCGGATGATGGTGTACCACGCCCGCTCCCCCGCCTTCGCCCCAGTCCCTGCCAGCGAACCCGAGTCATTATTCGCGGCGAAGCGTCTGCGTTGGTGGTGGTGTAGACGCTGATGTGAGGGTTTTCCCTGGCATTGGTGTTGACGTTGACGTTTGCGCTAGCGGTGAGAACGCGCGCGAGCCTCGATCGGGGTGACTCAGCGTCCAACCGTTCCCCAGATTCCGTCGCCGTCCATGGCGTGGGCGTGAACAGGGGTTGCGGCGAGGAGGCGGCAACGACCGCGGTAGGAACTGACGTTGGCGGTGGGGAAAGGGGCAGCAAAGGTGAATGCTTGGGGTAACTCGGAGAGGGGGGGACGTGTCGTCTTCTGGGGTGAAAACAACGACGGCGGCGGTGCGTGTGGGAGGGCAAAACCCCCATCGAGGACGAGCGTCGGAGAGGGAGAGTCGACGCGCCTCCGTGTTCTTCGCGAGTCGGAAGCTGGCTTGGTTGCGTTTGCAGACGTCGTGAAAGCATTGTGATTCGTCGGCTTAGGATGCGACATGGCAGAACCCGACAAGGGACGGGTTTCGTCCCAGAGTGCAACCGAAGACCTGGAGTTGGGAAGCTTTACGGTATATGCGCCAATGGGAGCGTTGAAGGGATACGCCGCCCGAGACGTCGGAGACGCGATCTCGGAACCATCAAAGAGCGCAGGCAACTGCTCTGGTGAATGAGCTGTGGATGTTACCAATGATGGGAGGGGCAGAACATCATCGATGTCTGATTTACTTGATCCGTGGGGCATGCTCGTCAGCGTAGGCTCGAAAACATCCGTCAGGTGGCAAGTCCTATTTATGAAGTCCGCATCCACTAAATCGAGAAGTATCGGGGCGCCTGCGCTGGATACGCACTTCTTCCCTGGATCACCTCTGATCTCTGAATGAACATCGGCAACCCCACATCCCGTAACCAAAAGCGGAACTTTGGAGAAGGGCTGCTTCATCCAACATGGAGAATCGGCCACAAACGCGTCGGTACTCGAAGAACTATTGGCCAGGGTGACGATCGACAACGGTCTCATCTTGATATCGCTCTGCGAAGATATGCGAATGGAAACTCCGCCACTAGTTGAGTACGAGTACGACAAAGGAATGTCGCGCGTTGGTATCTGGTACTTTGTCGGGGTCGCGTAGGCAAGTACAAGCATGGTCATCGCCGCCGCCATGGGACAGTTGGACGATTCGGGAACGAGGTGACGGCGAGGGTCCGAGACGACGTACGGAGACGGCAAGTTGACCAACAATAGTTGACGCCGCGCCTTCATCCTCCCGACCAAAATCAGTGGTTTCGGTATGAACTTGCGGATACGAGGTGGGGCGGCTGGCGGCTTCCAGACCGGAAGTCTGCCGGCCACGGGCGACGGCTTCAAGTTAACACCGTCGTTGCGTGTCGTCGTCGTAGGCTTCGATACGCGACACTGAGCACTGGCAGGCTGTCTGGAAGAATAAGACTTGACGGTGTGAATGGGTCTGTGTGGGCGTGACTCGGGAATATGTCTATTGATACGCTGTTGTTCTTCCACCGTCGCGATAGACTAGGTAGGAATGTCGATAGACGGACGTCGTTTGGTATGAAGGCCTGTTACAACGAACATCACCCGTGAATATTGCTAGGCGTCGCATCGGTCATAGGCAATGCAATATAGTGAAACGCTTACCGTACGCAGAGTGTGCCCAGGAAGGTCATGATATGACGAAGCGTCGGGTTGGTTGGCCAAGCTTCAAGTCCTGGGATCGTGGTGTATGATCATGGTGACTTTTTCTTTTCTTTTCTTTTTCTTTTTCTGTTCTCTTTTCGTATACCATCTTTGCCTCGCTCTTTTCGTTCTCTCTCTTGACAAACTCCCTGCCCCACCTTCTCTCCCCCTCTCCCCCTCCCCCTGTTCATTCCCCGGATCCCGGTGAATTCTCTTGCTCACCTCGAGGATGCCGCGTTCTGTCCTTTTGGGGATGAGTGAAAGGAGAGGAGGGTTGCGAAATCGGCAAAGCAACAGGGGGTGGAAAGGCGTACCTTACGTCCCCTTCGTTCGTCCTCCCTCGCTATTCCGTCCCCCTCACCGACATCCTCTTGCGCCGCCTCATTGTCGTGATGAGCTCTACGAGCGAGACGGTGAATTTTAGGACGGTGTCGGAGATTCGTCAGCATCAAGAGAGTGGACAGAAGATGGACGCACAGTAAGTGCCCCGCCATCAAAGTAATGCAGATATTGATCGAGTGATCGGGATTGAGGCGAAGTCTTCCAAGTCATGGGCCCATCGTCTTTTGCGAGCGACCCGAGCTTCAGCCGGGCAGTGTCGAGTTGAAATTTCGGTCAAGATGTCGCGAACTCGGGATTGAACGTGGCGGGCGGGCAGTCTAAGCAAGAAAAGAATGAGGAGTGTCGTCAAAGCAGCAGAGGGTGGAAAGGCACACCTTGCGTCCGCTTCGTTCGTCCTCTCTTGCTACTCCGTCACCCTCGTCAACATCCGCTTGCGCCGCCTCATCGTCTGTGCTCGCGAAATTCGACTAAGGACATCCCCCTCGTCTACACAGTGACAAAGTGGAGGACGCCATGAACTCTACGAGCAGACAGTGAATTTTGGGCCGACCTGCGACGGTGTCGGAAACTCGTCAGCATCAAGAGAGTGGACAGACGATAGACGCACAGCAAGTGCCCGACGACCAAAGAAATGCAGATATTGATCGGGGGAATGGGATTGAGGCGGAGTCTTCCAAGTCACGAGCCCATCATCTTTTGTGAGCGACCTGAGCTTCCGCCGGGCAGCGTCGAGTTGAACTTTCAGTCAGGACGTCGCGGACTCGTGGTTGAACGGGACGGGCGGGTAGTCTAAGCACGAAAAGATTGAGGAGGGTCGTCGAAGCAACAAAGAGTGCAAAGACGCACCCTACGTTCCCTTCGTTCCTCCTCCCTCGCTACTCCGTCCCCATCGTCAACACCCTCTTGCCACCGTCGTGATAAGCTCTACGAGCGAGACGGTGAATTTTAGGGCCACCTGCGACGGTGTCGGAGACTGGTCAACATCAAGAGAGTGGACAGAAGATGGACGAACAGTAAGTGCCCCGTCATCAAAGAAATACACATATTGATCGAGGGATCGGGATTGAGGCGGAGTCTTCCAAGTCATGGGCCCATCATCTTTTGTGAGCGGCCCGAGCTTCCGCCGGGCAGCGTCGAGTTGAACTTTCCGTCAGGAGGTCGTCAGATTCAACGTGACGGACGGGCAGTCTAAGCAGGGAAAGATTGAGGAGGGTCGCCGAAGCAACAAAGAATGCAAAGGCGTAGCAAGTTACGTCCCCTTCGTTCCTCCTCCCTCGCTACTCCGTCCCCCTCATCAACATCCCGTTGCGCCGCCTCATCGTCTGCGCTCGCGAAATTCGACTCAAGGACATCCTCCTTGTCTACGCGGTGCCAAAGTGCCAAATCAGCTCAAAGCAAAGAGAAGCCGTACATACTCACCCTTTTCGACGACAAAATCAGAATCTCCCTCAGGCTCCTGCGTTTCCTCAACAGCAAGCTCCGCCAAGACTATCTCCATCATAACAGCCGTCAGTATGCCATTGGGAACGCAGGCTCAAGGGAACGCACCTATTCCCAGTGGTACTACTCCTAGACCTGCGCATCAGATGGCTGTCATCGACTGCCATGTTTGAAATCCAAGTATTCGACAATAGGCCCACGTACCTTTTGCCGTCGGTAATACTACCGCCGGGATATCTTTGACTTGTGTTTGAACGAGGGGGCGCGAATCGAGACCATCTTTTTAGTTCCGTCTGCCTAGCTGCCAGGCTACAACGCACCCCGCGACTTTTGCAGCGCGTGCACGCCACGCAGGGCCCCTTCTTGCATTCTCCAGGAACTCCGGCTCTTGCGCAGCGATCACAGACCGACGTGCGTGGATCAGAACTCCGTGCCAGCTGCAGCCGGGGTGGTCTTCTTTCTTGGTGCCTTGTCGCTCACAAGTTCATCGTTCCCTTCGTCGTCTCCACGCCCTCTCTATGCCATGGTCACCATCAGCGTCCACGTCGTACCCTACCACGTCGACGACTCACCTTGAGCGTCGAAGACGCCACCATTGTTAATTGGGCGTCCGACACCGCCGTCGCCTTCTCTATCGCCGGCACGACCGTTCGCTCCATCTCTTCGACCCCCATAGCTGTGCCCTGTGTTAGCGACGGCTCCCGGAGTTCTTTGACTGGCGGTGGCGTCATCTCCGCTGATTCCAGTATGAAACGCATGGCCAGTTACAATCGCGTCACCACGCACGTCGATTAGCGCCTTGACTTTGCCACCACCTTTCTGGTTGGTCTTCGTAAACTGTTGTGGGAACATCGTATGCTGGGAAACTTGGACCCGATATTACATCCTTTGTTGTGATAGATTTCAGTACTTTCTTCTTCGCCTTGTCTTGTGTGTCCGAGTCGTCCCCTTCCTGACCTCCCGAGTCCGAGCCGCTACTAGACAACTCTACTCGCTTGCTCGGGGATGCCCGCCCCGCCCGGACCAGCTGTACTGCAATTTCTCAGCGACTGAGCATGACGACGACCTGCTGCAGTTGCGGGCTGGCGCTCTCGTGCTGCAGCGGCACGTTGAACTTGGGGATTGGGATTGAGGCGGAGTTCTTCCAAGGGGCCCATCATTTAAGTTGTAACCAACCCGAGCTGGAATCCGCCGGGCAGCGTCGAGTTTTGACATTCAAGAATTGCAGCTCTGAGGATCATTTTCTGCAAGAGGTGAGCAACACCTCGTAATAGCAGCTTGGCAGTCTCACCAGTTCGTCTTCACTCTCGACTCATTGCATCGCTACCATTGAGCGAATGAGATTTATGGGCAATCCTCGATCCGGGGTACTACTATGTGTACGCAGCGGCAAAACCGTTGGTCACGGTCACGGTCACGGTCACGGTCACTAGGGACCTACAATCTACAAGCCCCACAGGTCCGACTCCCGAGCGGCATTCGTGACGGTCGTCAGCTCGATAAACCACAGTCGTCCACATAATCAGACATTCACACATCAGATACCGGTCGCAAATACTAGTACAGCAGATTGCTAAACTTGTAATAGATGAGTTACTTGACCAGACATGGTGCGATGTACTACTACACTAGGCACCGATATATACATAGTGCAGAATCCGCTGATCGAGTGGTACAGTACCAGCCAATGAGTTCATCGTCCTCTGCAGCGCCAATTCCGCTCGAGTGTGATCCAGCCGACCGCATCCATCCAACATATTCTCATAAAATTAGGACGTGATCTCAATCTATGTGCGCCGCCCAGATCGTCCGAAATTACACACAACCCTGCAAATTGCATCGCCGACGCTAGGTGGATTACCTCCGTCGTATGACCAGCAGACAGGTAGGCAAACTCCGGATTATTTAGCTTGCAACCCATGATCCGTTCCACGGTAAAGCGGCCGTCGTGGAGCCCAAATGCAGAGTCAAAGTGATGTTTCGTGTTTGGGATACCGCGATAGGCGAAGTGAACCCACTCGCTGCTCCGAGGTCAACTCCTTCGAGACTTGGAACACACTCGATTCTGGACCATCAAAGTGGATGAATGTCGCCAGAGCCTGGATACGTTCAGCGAGGATGGTTAATTCGCTACCGAGGGAAAGGAGCTTGCATTCGCCTGACCTTCACCAAAGAAACGTTTTTTCGTGTATGGCAAGTCGTCACTGATGGATTATTCCGTCTCGTACGGATCATCGGGGGCAGTCAGAGTGAGCGTGTAAAACGAGATCATGTAGAATTGGGAAAAATGCTTTTGGCCCTTCCTATAGAGACCAGCCGTGTGTGATGGCAGAAGGCAGAATTCGGCAGTGGGACATCACCAGATACGTGAGCCAGGTGAACTTGTTGCCTGCAGAAAATCGGCGATCGGAAATTTGACTTCATCCCATAGGGTTCTCAGGAAGCGAGCGAGACTTCTACCCCAGATCCATTCATTTGCTTCTAAAGTCAAGGTTTTGAGCTGTGACGGCAGGTCATGAACACGGGATGTGGTGATCTGAAATGGGATGTGAACGGGATCTCTGTTGGAAAAAAGAAAAAAGAAAAAAAAAAACAGCGAGTGCATAGCACGCATACTGGTTGGCATTCAGAATGGCCGCAGGTCCGGCACTGGCAGCGTGCTGGAGTTCGCAAAAAGTCGAGGGGAGAAGGAATCGAGCGAGACCAAGTGGTTTGCGAATGTTTGTGATGGCGGATTGCAGGCCACCATTAAGACCGCACAGGCTGTTGCGCTGATCTAGATCTTGTGGATAAATTGTGTTGTGTAGCTTCGATGACAGCCGAGTAAACTCATCTGCAAGGGCCTCTCCTTCTTTGCCCGACGCAATACCGTCTGCAAGAGGGGAACGGAGACGAGCGATCTGATTCCAAAATACACCACGAAATTGCCCAAGCAGCTCGGCGACTTCTTTTGCACGCTTTAAATAGTAATGTCTGCCATGGTTGTGCTTAGCTAGAACATCGTGCGCGCTCTCGGCGATACTGATTTTCCGCGTGCTCACCATGTTCTCCCTCTCTCCCTTAGCCATCGATTATGCATAGCCCAATGTTCGCCTCTTCATTCGCGCATATCAGTGGAAATATAGACGCACAGCAAGTGCCCCTCAATCAAAGAGATGCAGATATTGATCGAGGGCTCGGGATTGAGGCGGAGTCTTCCAAGTGATGGGCTTATCAACTTTTGTGAGATCTGCAACCGACCCGAGCTTCAGCCGGGCAGCGTCGAGTTTAACTTTCGGCCAGGACGTCGTGAACTCGGGATTGAACGTGACGGGCGGGCAGTCTAAGCAGGGAAAGATTGAGGAGGGTCTTCGAAGCAACAGAGGGTGGAAAGGCGCACCTTACGTCCCCTTCGTTCGTCTTCCCTCGCTATTCCGTCCCCCTCGCCGACATCCTCTTGCACCGCCTCATTGTCGTGATAAGCTCTACGAGCGAGACGGTGAATTTTAGGACGGTGTCGGAGATTGCCTGCACTCGCGCAACTCGACTCAAGGATATCTTCCTCGTCTACGCAGTGACAAAGTGTAGGGCACGATAAGCTCTGCGAGCGAGAAGGTGAATCTTTGGGTGACTCGTCAACATCAAGAGAATGCAGAGAGAATATAGACGCACAGTAAGTGCCTCGTGATCAAAGATATTGATCGAGGGATCGGGATCAAGGCAGAGTCTTCCAAGTCATGGGCCCATCGTCTTTTGTGAGCGACCCGAGCTTCCGCCGGGCAGCGTCGAGTTGAACGTTCGGTCAGGAGGTAGTCAACTCGGTATTGAACGTGACCCGGGGCGGGCAGTCTAAGCAGGAAAAGAATGAAGAGTGTCGTCGAAGAAACAGAGGGTGCAAAAGCGCACCTTACGTCCTCTTCGTTCCCCCTCCCTCGCTACTCCGTCCCACTCGTCAACATCCTCGTGCGCCGCCTCATTGTCGTGATAAGCTCTACGAGCGAGACAGTGAATTTTAGGGCGACCTGCGACGGTGTCGGAGACTCGTCAGCATCAAGAGAGTGGACAGAAGATGGACGAACAGTAAGTGCCCCGCCATCAAAGAAATGCACATATTGATCGAGGGATCGGGATTGAGGCGGAGTCTTCCAAGTCATGGGCCCATCGTCTTTTGTGAGCAACCCGAGCTTCAGCCGGGCAGTGTCAAGTTGAAATATCGGTCAAGACGTCGCGAACTCGGGATTGAACGTGGCGGGCGGGCAGTCTAAGCAGGGAAAGAATGAGGAGTGTCGTCGAAGCAGCAGAGGGTGGAAAGGCGCACCTTGCGTCCGCTTCGTTCGTCCTCCCTTGCTACTAATCATCTGCATGCTGCGCATTGCCATATACATCCTTCCAAGCATCTAACAAATATCGTCATTCATTTATTTCTCTCAATGCCTTTACATCAAATATTGACACTCATTCACTTCTCTCGATACCCTTACATCTGTGTTATTACTCGCATCTTCATGAGTATCAATAAGTACTAGTACACCATGTAGTTAATAATCTGCACAACTAACCGTTGCAATATCAATGACATTGAATAGCTAGTCGTAGTTAGTGTCGCTCTGACACAGGTCCGTCTTCTACCCTCCATCTTCCCACTTCTCGCATCGCCTCCTCGTCGCCGACCTGAAGACTCGGTCTGTCCAACAATGCACCAAGCATCTCCCAGGGATCTCTGCCTCCTCCATATCGAAGAACCTCTGCTTTATACTTTTCTCCCAATTGGCGGTCCAGAGGCTCCTTGGAGAACATCTTCCGCCACACATGCGATGCGATCGCACGGTCAAACAAATACAAATAGTACGTCGCCCCGTACCCATACAAGTGGCCAAACTGTGTCTGCAACGAAGTTCCCGGTGCATGAGGAATGAGACCACGAGTATCGTACAAGTTCGCCAGGGTCGCAGTCGAATCGAACCCTGGTTCGAGAACGCCGGGAGAGTGATGCATCTGATCGAGCACGGAGAGCAAGATGCTACCGTGCGTGTCGATGAACGTACACGGGTCTTCGTGGTGGTTGCCGGTCAGATTCAAGATCGAGGAGCCGTCCTCCTCCGAGAAGAGCGAGAGGACTTTGGGCGAGTTGAGAAAGTACTCCATGAGGATGGACGGCAACTCCACGAAATCTGTTGCGCAGCGGGTCCCGGCAATGTTGTGATACTCCGTTCGACCAATCATGGCTACGGACATCAACATCAGCGTCACTTGCGCGACGAGCGTACGGCGAAATGACCTACAATGCATAGCATGACCCATTTCGTGGAACAGAGTCTGCACTTCGTGCCATTCTAGATGGGTGGGTCCTCGGGCGATCGTGGGGCGAGCGAATTCACACAAGAGGACAACGAGAGGGAGTTGGTATTCTCCACGCACGCCTCGTAGCTTGTGCCGCTTGACGGCCTGGAAACTTTGGGATAGTGCAAGGGACTCCTTGGTACCTGCGACGGCGATGTCACCTCGTTCGTCATCATCGTCCGTCCGTCGAGAACAGCGGACCGTGTAGTGCGCCGCGCCGCACGACTTGCCGCTCCGACTGAAAAGATCTGCGTATATCCATCCAATGACGCCATCATCTTCGTCCACCACTTCGAGTTTGTGGACATCGGAATGCCAGACCTCACCAGAGGCGACTTCGGCTGGCCGTAACGTTATACCATAGATATGCTTGAAAAGTCGTGATAGACCCATAAAAACGCGTCCGAGGGAAAGAGGGGGTAATGGTACGGGAGGCTCGGGTGGTTCCGGTGGGCAATAAAATGATCTATCCCATGCTTGTATAATAGGAAGTGATGGAGTGTTTAGATGTGATTGTTTCCGTGATCTGAGCGTATGCAAAGCACTGCGCCGAGCATGAGTACCTGTTCAATCCAAGAACGTATCCAAAAATGTCGGACGTTCTCTAGTATCCGTCAATCCACGTCAATATACGGCAGAGAATTCAAAAAGAAACCGCTCACCCGGCGTTTTTGCCATCTTGTCGTTTAGAGTCATATCGGCATAGCTGTCCCATCCGACAAGCCGGGCCAGTTCAGCGCGTGCGCGTAATAGTCGCTCTAAGCATTCTATCCGTCGTTGACTACTGGTATGTGTAGCCATATAGAGTTTCTGTCGTGGAGTTTCGTTCGGAGCAGATGTCATGATCATATATGCTTGGTGAGAACCAGGATATACAAGAAGATCTTCTGCGTGGACCACGCCTGACGACGCAACCTTGCGCCCATGCCCTCGTCTTTCAGACCATCCAGTTCTGATGACTCGATAGCAGCAGGAGGGCGCGGGGCAGACGCCTGAGTGACGAACTCGTGGCCGAGGGTGAGTATTTCAGACGACAAGGAAACAAATCGCTCTCTCTGTTCGGGAGGCAACTTGATGGCCGATTTCTCAAAGTCCCTCCAGAAAATCAAGGCTGTCTGTAACGCCTCCTGACTGAGAGACTGGACGACCTCTGGGTCGTGAAGAACCGTGCGCAGAATCTAAACTGACGTTAGAAACCGCTGGTAAGTGATACGAGAAGGCAGCGACTCGCCTCGTAGAGACCGACGTGGGTGTTGAGTACATTCATGTACTCGCAGAGCTTTTCGTAGCTGTCGTTGGCGCACTGGACCCACTGAGGGTCGGGGTGCGCATTTCGGAGAAGCTCCGCAAAGTCGATGACGCCACATAGCAGGTCACTGAGTCTGTCGAGGTTCTTGACCACTTTGAAAAGCTCGCAACGCGATTGGTTGGCGCGCAAGATGCGCTCGGTCAGCAGTTGGGCGCGTACGAGAGTGGACTCGGTCAAAGCGCCGAAGGCTGCTGCATTGCAGGGGTAGTCAATTCTGGATGTTACTCCGTCACCCTCGTCAAGATCCGCTTGCGCCGCCTCATCGTCTGCGCTCGCGAAATTCGACGTCTATCCCAAAACCGTTGGTCACGGTCACAGTCACTCGGACAATTTGACTAAACACCAAAGTTTGAAATGTGGGTCACGCCCATTTTGCATCTCCTACTAGTGGGTATTGTGCTAACATTGAAAGTCACCCAGAATCTGCCGTATCATCCTCCCATCCATATGTTTCAAGATAATCTTCCAGGGCAGACTCCGGCATCGAGTCCGAGTCCGAGTCGCTCAAACTGTCGGCGTCCGAATCTGAGTGTGTTGAACTGTTTTCGTCAGAGTCTTCGTTCCCGTCACGGTGTAGTGGCAAAGTATCAGAGCTGCCTGGAATTGAGTTTGGAATCAGTTAATAATAGTGCACCAAATCGTAGGTAGATCAGAAATGAATATCGATATACCTGGAACATGACTTGAATCATCCACGTTGTCGCAAGTAGTTGGGTATGCCTCCGAAATTTCAGGTCTGAAAACATTAGAGTAAGTGTGCCCAATGCCGAGGCCCCAATGATATCTCATCATCATATCCCGATCAACAAAGCTAATAGCGTGCAGTCAGCCATGTACACGAGTCCTAGCCGTGCATAATTCGCACCGGTTAATGCAGTAGCGCTTCCAGTCGCCAGAGTCACGAGCGCAAGATGAGGCAGCGATGCCATCAGGTCGCAACATACCATCAGCGAAAGAGGGTATGATATGGCAAGCTCGCAGAACATCCGCCGGATCCACGAAACCGAATGCATCATCTTCCGCCATCGGTGCAAATCTTGCTGTGTTGAAGGCTGAATGTTGCCATCCCGAAGGGCGATCCTCCAACACTTCAAACCACCGTACCCAAAGGAGTTCGATGCGTCGTGACTGATAATCCCTTGATCCTGGACCAGTGTATATCACATTAGCATGGAAAATCCCCAAAACCCGAGCATAGCAAAAGGGGTGTTGGGAGGATCCATCTAAGTGCGATAATAGCATCACGTCACGGTGATCAGTACGCGGGTTGACTGCATCAGATCTGCGCTGAAGGTCGTAAGTCGTGTAGTTGACTCGAAGTAATCTGTGGCGGTAGATTTTGTTGCTTTTGAAGATGACATCAGTCAACTTTGCAGACGAGTCAGTGAGAGCATCATCCCTAAGCTCCACATTCAATGAGACATCCGAGTCATGGGACGGGTCGGTGCCTCGATGAATGGCGATTATCCGAGGTAGGATATGTGCCCTCAGCTTTGTCATGAAATCCTAAGATCGCGGTGAATATCATGTTCCATTCATAGAGAAGAGAAAACTCACTTTCATCGCCGGATCACCTAGGTTGCTCTGCACAAATTGTGTAAGTTGCTCCGGGAAATTCTGAGACTGGCCGATAACATGGTGGCGTTCCGGTGTATGAGGTACCGGGTCTGCCATGTTTCGTGAGCGAAGCCTGGCGCGAATGCTGCGAATGCGAGCTTGTCGGCGTTCGATGGATGCTAGTTGCGAGGTATATTCCTTCTGGCTCGTTCTTTTAAAGCGACATTTGCTGGTCCTATGTTCTAGTTCTCCCTAGTAAATAGTACATGGGTATCAGAATGATCTCGACGCAGATTAGCACTTACCGCTTGTGTCGAATAGGAATCAGTAGTGCCAAACACCCGAATATGCGCGGGATAATCAGCGAGAGCGTGGAGCTTGTACGTTTTAAGATTGAGTCCCTTTGGTCGGCGAGCACTGCCGCTTTGAGACTGTCCCGCAGCTACTGCCTTCGGATTTTGACGTTCTTGGCGTCTTTTGCGCGCATCGGCTTCGCGACGTAGTTCCTTGGTTGGAAAGGAGGGGCAGGTATCAGAGACAAACCTGCGGAGATAGTTAGCAAGGTCCTTAGTCACTCGTTCCAAAATGTCGAGAGTTTCGTCTGTGTGTAAACGCAGTTTAGCAAGCCCGTGCCAGTGGCAGAGCACAAAGAGCAGCTGTGTGACTTGATCGTTATATGGATCCCGTAATAACCCTGCAAAAACTGGGACCGAACACTGGACACAATATTGCAGCAACGGGTGCGAAGAGAAGGCAAAACGAACCTGCAATATGTCCTCGAAGTCCCGCGCAGCCAACTTCTTCAACTCGGAGACGTTCTTATGAAAACGCCGGATGGTGTCACGACCAAAGGAAGGGACTTTACGAAAACTTGCATACAAGATAGTTCAACAGTTTTAATATCGAAAGAGATATGACTACTCACCGACTGTCGAGCTCGGCGAGGGAAGTTTCTTTCGCACTGTCAACTATCCGAAGTAGATGGATTAATATTGCCTTCCAGACACCGAGTTCAAACTCGTGTAGCAAGTCTACGACTAGTATCAGAAAGAAGTCGAAGCCCGTGTGTCCTAACCTGTCTGAAAATGCATTCTGGCCAAAGCGTGCTTAGAACTGTTGACGTTTTGATGACGAAACTCATTATGATACTTACAACTGTTGGTACGAGAGACTGATCCTTGAGTTTGGCTTCTACTTGGGCGGTATCTACGACATATCCTTTTTCGTAGATCAATGCGCGAGCTGAGGTGATCTTGTTGCGACGCTCGACAGTATCTTTGCGAGCTAAAGTCTGACGCTGCACCATATCGATGTCGGTCGCAGTATTTTGGATCTGGTCCTTCGGGATGAGGCATCGGGGACAGGGACACCTGCCGAGATTGCGGACGTTTGCAATGAGTACCCTGGTAGCAAGAAAGGTCAGCAGTGAACATTGCCAGATCTCAGGCATACTTCTCTGGGTAATCTGCTGAATATGTGAAAATCCTTGGGTAAAGTCGTCTCTCAAACCCGTCACCACACGAAAGTACAAGACCATGTTCATATGCGTGAAGAAATTCGTCATCAAGGATATCCTTCCACTGGGCGTGAAATAGTTCCCTGTTGCAGTGCGTAAAGAAGGGATCGTTTGGAGGCTTATCCCCCCCTACATGTTCCATCACGAAGTCGCGAAAACTGTCTGGCAACTGATGCAATGCAAAATCATCAACTTTTGCATAGTGGAAACTCCGTAAAAATACTGACCGTTCGGAAATACGCGGCATGTGCACAAAAGTGCGATGTTGGTTGAGCGCGGTCGTACTTCGAGTCATTTCCGAAGAACACATACAGAGGCCATAGCTTTGCCTCGCCAAATGTAGTCAGGTGTGTCGCGTCCGACCAAAACATCAGTGCGACGATGCGCCGAGGCAAACTACAGTTAGCCTCTGGAGGCGAGTCCTGCAGTTTTCGGTGTTCTTCAATGAATGACTGTGAAGTGAAGAGTTCTCCTTGAACGTTGATACTCTGGGTCCTATGTGGAGGTTGCCATCGCAATGAGTAGGGTTCAAAGCGGAAACGACTGCAGCGTGCCAGATCTACGAGCTGCTCTCGAATTATTGAGATGAGGGAGCGCCGGTAAAATCCCGAAACAGTGTAGTCCTTTGGGCCTGGGTCTTTGCAGCGGCGTGAAAAGGGGACTGATATGTTGATGTTTCTGCATACCCATCCATCGTCCATCCATTCTGCCGAACCTTGCTGTCCAGGAGCCCTCGGGCCACCCAATTCCCGATCGATTGCTGCCCAGTTGGTGTGCGACACGTCTGCAGGTCGGAAGTCTACATTACCAATTACATCAAGAAGGTTTCTGAAGCTTTTTTTCGACTTTTGTGCCCCTTGGTTCCAATACCAGTCGCCCAATCGCCATGAAGTTTCATTTGGATAAGGGCGAAACGGGTTTTCTGAGTCGAACCCTTGTACCGCGTTAACCGCCGGCTCGCAGAGTGGACTGTTCCCCGACTCCCCGCTCTGATCTTCAGGATCATGAACAGGGATAGTGTCACTGTCATAGACACGAAAGAGGTTGAACGAATTCATTTGAGTGGCGTATTCATCACGGCGTGATGGTGGGAAATGATCTTGAATCGGTGGCTCCGGATCCTGCGAACTTGGCACCATACGGGTCGTAGCTGGTTGAGGATATGGGTCATCGGGAGGGGGAAGTGGCATAGGCAATTCCGGGAGCATGTCCCTAAAACGTTGAGGGAGTCGGTGATTTGACCGCCGGCTTCTGCGGACGGCCAACGGCAAGTCATCTTCCGCCCGAAGTTCAAGGGTTGTGGAGGGCTCATCGAACTCGCCA